>APFE030701606.1:85307-144465 GCA_000404065.3 Pinus taeda
AATTTAATACATAAATTTTAACTTAATGAAAACAACATGTATTATTAACTAAATATTTTAATCATACACACTTGGATCAAGGAGATTTAGTTTCAACTTTTGAGACCATTCAATTTTTTGTTTTGTGATGAAGATGAACACATTATTCAAAAAGTCAGCAGTAAAACTCAAGTCACAAAATGCTTTTCATGCATGCATTATGATTCAAGTCACAAAAATGCTTATGATTCATTTGTTCATTTTTCGAGGACAGATGAGAAGTGTAATCAGTAAACATGTTTATGGAAGATGAGAAGTGTAATCAGTAAACATGTTTATGGAAGTTAAGTAAATGTATAACGATCCGAGGATAATGCATGGCCAGAAGTGTAAAGGTGTTCTAATAGAATTCGACCAGAAATATATCGACACCATCGATGTCTTTTCGAGAAAGTACTGAAAGTGACGGAGGAGACCGTCGTCAATATGGAAAACGTTACCATGGAAGGAGACCATTTGTAAGTGTAACGCCCACAGCCTCCCACTTGTGAATATGAAAAAGCATGCGATTTGTATTCAGCGTGGTTGTTGGGAGAACGAAAAACTCACGCGTTTCGTAGGTGAAATGTCGATAGCCTGCTACATAAAAGCATTACAATTTTTATTGGATTGAAAAAATTAAAATTTTAATTGGTTATATATCATACTGGATTGTATAATAAATTTTTATTTAAAATATTTGTGGTTTTACATATATGCTAAAATAACCTAAAATAACTTCGAAAGACACGATTGTTACTTAGCAAGATTTCATATATATAATTTTAAAACCTTCCAACCAAAAATGGCGTTAACCTTGGCCCTTTAAGTTCCATGACCAGCAGTGTGGAACTAAATATCAACTTAACACAACAAATCTGGATGGTCATCTTATTGAATCTGATAATTCATTGACAAGATTGATGGACTACAAAATCACCCAAGTGTTCGCGTATAGACCCGGGCTGTGAGTGGCAACCTACGTACATTCTTGAATGCTCATGGGCTACCTGACCATGTGGCCGTAAGTCTTGAATGAGATTTGCGAGACGAAGCTGGCGGGCCAGGGCAACATCTTTCATTATTTCTATCTGTCCAATCACCTCTGCAATTCAATAGTTGTCATCACTGTAAGTGGCGTAAATTTTTTACCTTTCGCAAATACCTAAAGCATAACCATTTTCGGTTTCGTTACCATGATTCTTGAAGGCTTATGGGCTACGTTAGCAAGGCAAAAAGTGACGCACTAAATCTTAAAACTTGCGATCATAAGGTGTTGGTTAACGGAGAGTACTTTATTATTTTTCCTCTTCTCTATCTTTGCAAACGAGGATGCTTGTCCAACAGCTGGAGAAACTGAAATCGAGTCCATATGGATATTCATTCAATTGTTGTCATCACTTTAACCAGTGTGAACTTTTGACCTTTTTCAAATACCTACTACATGACCATTTTTATTTCCATCATTCTTGAAGGCCTATGAGCAAGGCAGAAAATGAGGCCATAATTGTTAAATAAAATTTGCAAAGTAATTTCTTATTATTTCTTGCTTTGTTTTCCTGAAGTAGAAGACCGTTCCAGTCTTGTAGATGTCATATCTGCAATCCAATGGTTGTCATCAATCACTATTAGTGTAAACTTTTGACCTTTTGCAAGTATCCAACAAAAGAAATAGAAGACCGGTCCAAACGTGTAGATGCCATATAAGTTCAATGGTTGTAATCTAAACTTTTGAGCAATTCAAATGCCTAATAACATAATCAGCGCCATTACCGTGATTCTTTCATTATCAACCTCAACATCAAGGAATGATGAACATTACTTTACCCAACTCCATGACGTGGAAATATCAAGTGCATCAGTCCATTTCAACCTTCAATGTATGTCTATGAAGGAGTGTTTCAGCCGTCTTCATGGAGTGTTGCATCACAATATGTGTCATATGTACCATAGACGTAATAAAGGGATGTTATGTACGTATACGTATTGATGCATATTAAAGATGTTAGCCATCTGCCAATGCCTATAGCTCAACATATTTGTATTTAAAGAGGAAGATCGGTGGGGCATCATCAATTGATAAACGACAAAATTATCATGAAATATTAAGCCAACCTTATCACCACAGTGTTATCCATCCAACGTCAGAACTACCATATATAAGTACCATATATGTGTCTAGAAAACAAGCTGAACCCAACATAAAATCATGAGCTTTTTTTAATTATAACTATTGATTATCAATTCCTAGTGGAAGGATTCAGTGTTAATGTCATTATCTTGACCATGCGAGCCCGGTAGTGTTAGATCTTTTGGACTGTGTCCGGTAGCGTTAATGAGCGTGAATGATCTGTAATGTCTTTTGGACTATGTGTGTCTGGTAGAGTTAATGAGTGTGAATGATGTATAAAGCTTTGTGGATATTTTGATGGAGTATCTTCTTATAATGCCTATTGTGTCTGGTAGAGTTAATGAAAGCTTTGTGGATATTTTGTTGGAATGTCTTCTTATAACAGGTGGTGGGTAGATTTTGGTAGATTTTGTGAGGATTTAACGTGGATATTTTGTTGGAGTATCTTCTTAAAATGCCTATTGGACTATGTGTGTATGGTAGTTAATGAAAGCTTTGTGGATATTTTGTTGAAATGTCTTCTTATAATAGGTAGTAGGTAGATTTAGGTAGATTTTGCGAGGATATTTTAAAATGTTATGGATATTGGATTGAAATAATTGATTTAAAATGGAATATTTTTTATAATGAAATTTGGAATGATTTTTAAATGGTTATAGATAATGGATTGGAATACTTTTGTATAATAGATTTTTTATCTTATGAAAATTTAGATTTTAAAATTATTAATAATATATAATTAATTGAATAAAAAATGAATGAATGAATAAGAAAATTAGCACATTATCTATATATGAATACAAGGTACATTTTAGGAAAACTAATTTAATAAAAAACTCATCTTTAAAGTGAGTTAAGTACAAAAGCTATTTAAAAAGTGAGGTCCATGCTAAGGTACAAAAGCTATTTAAAAAGTGAGGTCCATACTAAGTATGAGGCTTATGATATTTTATTTTTTCAACGTTGATGAAATGCAAGTACAAAGAGAAAGGAATTCACTATGGAGTTTCTTTTGATACCATAGAGTGCGGTCTAAATGACTACCACAAAATTGTGTTCCTCCTCATTCAACAAAGGAGCAAGTATCACAAGTATGAATTATTCCATCATATCATCATCGTATCACAAGTATGAATTATTCCTTCATACTCCCTTTTAATGAATACCTATGATTCAATCTCAATGTCGTGTGTTTTCTCATCTTAATCTTATGCAATGTGCATCGTCTTTAGTCTTCTCCATCTTCATCTATATCTTTACTTAACATTTTGTGTCTATATCAACATGTGGTTGGTCGTTCTTTGATAATTCTAAATCTTGTCTTATTCATGGGACCGCATCATCTTCATGTCAAGGATTTATTTAGCTTACCCTTGACCTTCCCATTAATTTTCTATGGATTACCCTTTAACCATTAGATTATACTCAACATTTTCTTAACTCAACCTTACCTCAAACTGGTTAGATTTACCACAAACCATTCATTACATCAAGTGTTTTCTATTGACCACAAACTTCCATCTCCCATTATAAAGTGCTTTTTGATGTACCGTGGACCAATAAAAAAATACCCATGCTTTATTTGACTCAAGAAATGACTTGATAAACTAGGAATCATTTCCTTAATTAAAACTAACATTTTGCCATACCAAATGACTCATGAAATTTGTATGGGAGATATTGTTCTGCGTTTGAAGCCTTGGCCTTGTAAAATATTTTCAACATAAAACTAAGATTTCGTCATCCATTCACATCTATGCAATCACATTGTACTTTCATATTAAGAATTCATATTTATTTATTCCAACAATTATGATGATCATGACCTGTAATAACGCACACATTTTGGATGCATATTCCAACACTTATCTATTACTTGTCTCTTTATTCCAAAATTACTGCAATTTTTTTCTTTCTTATGTATTTTATTTGGTTTATTATTACTTGTATATGGATCAAGTCTTGCCAATGTTTCTCCTTTCACAAATTTTCTACCTGCATTACATATTTGACCTTCATAACCTAGGCTTTCATTCCTCTGCCTTACATATACTTGTATGAGATTTTGAATTCCTTGGCTTCCTTGGCCTAGGCCCTTTACATAATAACAAATTCTATTTAAAATTTTGGCAGCAATTCTTCTTGTGAGATTCTCAATGTAGACTAGTTTAGCATCCTCATCTTTATCAAGATCATTATTCGTAACCCTATAACAAGAACATGCAATATTTATATCATTAGCAATCAAAAGACCAGTATAAGTATTTTGAATGAGGCCACTAGTACCATAAACTGCACCACCCTTGGATTTCTCTTAATTTAACGGTTTTACTTTATTTTCAAGTGCTAACAACACATTTTCTTTTGCCACTAATCCTTATTGCAATGATTTATTAATTTTTTATTTTAATCTTCAATATTGAAAATAAAATCTACCTGCTAATTTAATGATGTCAATATCTCCTCTAAGGTGTTTATGCATTATGTACTAAACCTCACAAATTCACTCTAGAGTTTATAATCTCTTGATCTTTGTTGTGAAACTTTGTTTATCGTGGAATTATTTAGTTTTTATGATGTATATATCACTTGTAAAGTATCATTAAGGACTTCTCATCGGAGTTCAATTTAATGATTGGTATTTTGTAGCCTTCTTCCTCCCTTCCTCCCTTTCCCATCTTTAATATGTTAATCTTTTAATCTCATTTGCTGAAGAATAAACATAGGGTGTCAAGTACAACTGATCATACGCCCATCCTTTAAAACAAGGATAATGGTGTGAGGTAACATTGTGTTAAAATGTTGTCATGGATGTCAAAGAGAGAAGGAAGTGTCAAAGAAATGGGGAATCTTTCAATGAAGGAATCTCACAATAGAAGAATGTAAACTTATAGTAGAAGTACTTAAACCCTCAAATAAATGTCTAGTAAAAGGAAAAGGAAACACTTTAGGGGAATGTTGAAGAAGGTCATTGAAGATGGTTCAGATGCAAGGTAGATTTACATAATTAGTTGGTCCTCTTCGAGACCTTTCTAATGATATGTATCACATCTCCTAACTCCTTACAATTAAGGAGATAGGGTTATTTCAAGTAATAATTATTTTTTCTTTTCCCTCAAGTATGCCTCCCTCTTAAACTCAACCTAAAATCAAATGTTGAAGGGTCAAGTTGTCCCCAAAACATCATTTTGACTAATATCAATAAGATGTTTGAATTTATCATTTGGAGGATTATGAGCTCAATGTTTTTATCTTAGCTTTGTAATTCGAAGGGAAATAAAATCTGCAAGGGATAGGTGAGTACTTGAGAGAATTTGCATGCGGCTTAAGTCTAAATTATACCCTGTGATCAATTTTGAGGATATGCTAAGATTTTTGTGTGATAAATTAGTTGTAATAATGAACACATCCTCATGAGGTTAATAATAAAAAATCTTGTAGAGAAGAATCACAACATTGATGAAACAGAAGTTGTCATCCTTAGATGTCAAGAAAGGAAAGAAAAAAAGAGAGAAGAAATGTGGTCAAGTATTTTGAAGAAAAAGGTTGAGAACTATGAGAAGTTATAAGTAGAAATTGATAAAAAAAATGAAATACTAAGAGAAAAAAGATAAAGAAGTCATCTCCTTCAAAATCCATCTAGAAGGAGCAAAGAGAATAGAAGAACCGATAGAAAGTGAGCATAAGGAAAAAGAAGAAAAATATGAGAAACTTGAAGTAGAGGTTGTCTAATTAAGCAATAAGGTAGACAAGCTCAACAAGGACTTGGAAATTTATCAAATGTTGGATGGTTTTCTTACCAAAGAAATACCACCATATAACAAACTAGGTCTTGATTATGTGGGCGATATTTATACAAAGAAGATTCAACCCTTAAGCCACTAGAAAATAAATTTGAAGAAAATTTTGCAGTCCACAATAACATTCTTCAATGCTCCAACCATAGTGGGTGCAATGAAGGAAATGAGGATGAGTTCAGAAGAGCTAATACACCTAGAAGCCATGTTGATTCTCTTAATAGCTACCTACAAAATATAAGTAGCAGTGAAAGAGTAAAATCTTCTCCAAAACAAAACTACTTCAGAAGAGTTGCTTCGTCAAGAGAATCCTTCTCATTTAGGTACCAAACTATATTTCTTGGTTATTTTTTTTCAGTTACAAAGAAAGGGATTGTAGAGCCTGTGACAAGGATGATTATATAGGTCCTTATCAAACCTCTATAAACAAAAATGCAAGAAATAAAAGTAGAGCTCCTAATGGCTACAATATAAAAATTCATAATTCATTCACTCTTGCTTTCAAGTATAATACCAAATTGTACAAGTTCCACCACTTTGTGCATATATCATGTGATTGCTAAAGTATCATTGTTGTAGTGTTTTCTTCTCAAATATGTATGAAAAGGACCCACTTAAGACTGTGGATGACAAAAAACCTCAACAATATAAATGGGATCTACAACAACTAATAGGAACAAAACCTGCCATGTCCTCATCTATGCTATAGTCATAGTTAAACAGCAAAATGAAGCAGTAATAACTCCAATCATCCAATCAAAACTAGATATACAAAGAATAGATTTTATTATAACACCTGTGAAGGGAACAAATAAATGTTACAAGTCCCCCTCTATGGCATGAGTTCTTGGCTATGCTCCAACCTCTTCAACTTATGTTGACTCTCTCTCCTCTATAATGTGTAAACGCAGCAAAATAGAATGTTTGAGCTCAATGGGAACCCAAATGGAAGAAAAGTGGTGGCGGACAATGAAAATAATGAGAGTTATAGTAGTGAGTGCAACAATAAAATAATCAAAAGTGAATAAGGAATGGAAAACCCTTCTATTTATAACAAAATATTGAGTTATCCTCAAATAGTGAGAAATAATAAAATATTATTAACCCCATTATTGGAATAGCCACTTGGAATATTTTACTATATTTCGTTAGGAGGGAAAAAATATTTAAACTTTTATTTAGAAATAATAAAGAAAAAATTATTTATTTATCATCTCAAGAAATTGGTTAACGAATAATAAAAAAATAATGATTTATTTAATTATTCTTAAGGGATTTAGTCAAATTTGACCACGAATAATAATTAATTAGTGATTAATTAATTATTCCTAGAGAAAAATAAGATAATTAATAATTTATCTGTTGACTTTTCATAATTGGGTCAAATATAACAAGGAATAATAATTTAACAATGGTTTAATTAATTATTCCTATAAGAAAATCAAATAAATACTGATTTATTTAATTCTTCTTCATGGATTTAATAATAAATTACTTAACACAGGTGGTTTATTAAGTAATTTTTCATAGTGAAAGAAATTTTACGATGGTAAAATTGGCTTTGCATGGTGTACCTTGATCCATCTGGTAAATTATGTTAGATGATCAATTTTTTGGAGATAACAAATTACCCCCCCAAGATACAACTGTTAAGAGAAAAACGAATGACCGAAGTTTGTTGTAAAGACACAATCACTAGACAACACAATGGAATGAGTGAGTGAGTGTGTGTGTGTGTGTGTGTGTGTGTGAGAGAGAGAGAGAGAGAGAGAGAGAGAGAGAGAGAGCAATAAAGCTTAAGTGAAAGAGGATAGGGACACAGGGGGCAAGACCAATGCCCGAATCCTTTTATGTTGTGGTACCGGACCTCAATGAGGCAGGGGAGGCATAACAATAAACACCGAGATAACTTAGTACAAAAATAATGGTGTTCCCAAAAACATAAAACTGAGCAATGAATTAATTGTTGAATGGTACATGACATGTTGGCATAAGAGAGCCATAAAATAATACAATGTATCCCATATACATAATGCACCTAGAAAAATATGAGCCAAGACTAAATACAATAATATCTGAGTACATGAGATATAATGGCCCTTATCACAAAAAATAGGTGGGAGGGAGGGTAGAACAACTGGAGAAGCCCTACTGAATAGGGAAGGGCTCTGCAAAACTAAATGGATCATTTGAAGGAGACATGCATGTTATGAGCATTGCAATCAATAGGAACCAAAACCATCAACTCTGTGAAACTTCTTCTGCGGATGTAGCATAATAGCAATGAATGTGGGCATGTGGGGGATACCCAAAGGGCCACCCCCTCAGGAGGTCTGAAACATCTCACACACACCTGGGAATGACTAGTACAATCTGCTGCATCACTGGACCATCAAGTGTATGAATCACAAACATGAAACAACCAATTCAAAGGGAAAAAAAGAGTCCCTCTGCTTGACCTAAGGTTCTAAACAAGAATGGAAGTTGAGACCAAGATACACCACCCTCTAAGTCGTTATTCTAGAATAAATGAGCCGATGTTGAAATAATAGGATCTGCAATAGGTGAGGCAATGAGGATACTCAACTAAGGAACGAGGAAAAATAATAATGTGATTGATGGAATATCATGAGGGATAATGGGAAAATTGGTACCAAGGGACAAAACATATGACTTCCATTATCAGAGCATAAAGTGCATGGTTGGCCTGGCAACTATTGATTCAACTCCATAGGTAATGGGGACAATATGACTAGAGGCCAAAATGGCCAACACAGGATGAACGATATGCAAAGATGGATGGAATACAGTGACATGATATAATGGGATGTGAAACAGACTCCATGGATGCAAGGGTGACTCATCGCAGATGCTTTGAACAAGGGTGACTCGATGACATTGCCACGTAGAATAGGCCCAGTGGGGACCATGAAAATATGAGTAAATGATGGCTACTGATGAAGAAAATCAACATGTGGTATGAAAGTATTAAGAGGAGGTGGAACTTAAAGTACAAGTGTTGATTTATTAAGAAATTTGTTTTTAGAGGCGACGAAGTGACCCTTCTTGGAAAAATGACTTCCTGGTGAAGTGTCAAATCTTCAAAAACAGAGGAAGGCCCATTATATTACTCGATAGGAGCTTTCCAATGGTGCTAACGATTCAACAAACTAAGCTACACTTTTGTCACAATGGGTGACAGAAAAATTGTGGATTTTTCTATAAAAGGATGTTTTCCCTCCAATTTGAATTCATTTGGTAAGTGAGCTGTGGTGAACTTGGAGAGGAGGAAAATGCCCTAAATCTTATAGAGAACATAGTGGACAAACTAACCATCAGAATCAGGATCTGCGACCTTTAGGTAGGTGGCCTTACTCATCTCTTCAATTTTAGTGGTTTATTTTCTGATTTTTGGCACTTGACAGCTCCCTCGGAGACCCCTGCTCCTCTTCACAGTTGCATCACACTTTTTGGGCCGAAATGTGAGATTTGGCTTACAAGAAATAGGTAAAAACCTGCGAGCTCACACTTTCTGGGCAGGAAACTTTGATTTGGGGTTGAAAAGAGGGGTGGTCTATTGGCATGGCGAGGAATGTAGGTTGATCAGTCTGGGCTAGTATTGTCCTCTCTGAGATGACAAAACATGTGGTGTTTTTCAGGCAAAGCAGAGCTGAAAATCAACTAACATGAGCAAGAATTGAATACCCTTCAATATGAGATTCAGAGGGATCAGGGGGTTCGAGGAGCATTTTCTTGTTATGGGGTTCTCAAGTTGAGAGAGAACCCATTGATGAGGGAATGTGAGCCCTTTCTATCGAGAATTGTGAGCTATTGGGATCCAGATTAGGAGGTCTTTATCATGCAGGGGCACAAGATTGAGCTCACATGATAGGATATTTATTTCTTGACCAGATTGCCTCCCCTTAGAGTGGTGGGGGATATTCATCTGGTGTTTCCTCATGGGAGGAACATTACTGAGTTTGTCGAACACCATTGTCCATGGGATGTTCATGTCAAGGGCACGACTATCCCAATTGGTGATCTAGACCGATTAGAGACATGGGTTGTTGCTGCAGTTGTGCTATGGGTCTTGGGCATCTAGGCATTCCACCACATCACTAGTGGGTAGATGATGCTAGTTGAGAGTGGTTTGGTCGAGATCTATTATGGGTAGGCCTAGATGATTTTGTCATCATTAACACAATAGTTATGGATATGCAGGAGGTAGGTGAACCATCACTATGCTTTTGGTATAGTGCTTTGTGCATTATTCTTTGAGAAGATGCCCACCATCCATCCTCATATACAGATCCGTGATGAGTGCCCACAAGAACCAAGGATGCATCATTGGGGGTAGCCACTGCAAAGAGGAGGGGGAGTTAGATGGGTGTTACGACCTGATTTTTTCACACATTGCGATCAAATGCCCCTCTACATTAATGATTACCCTTATAGCGAGATGAAATATTAGGGAGATCCCAACTTGCCACCTCCGCTAGGAGGAGTGTGTGTACCAGACGGTAAGTGTTAAGTTGATATTTTTATGGTGCATTTGATATTTTTGTCACGTGTATATGGTATTGAGTGTAAAATATGTGGTATGAAGACATAACACCACTAAAATCGGCAGGATATGTAGGAGAAGCTGCAGTACCTGGGGCTGTAAATTGGGGATCATCGTCATCACATCAAGGTTGAGAGGAGAGTGCACTACTCGCTGATCTACATCGTAGATGTGAGGTACACTTGGTTGGAGTTTCAAAGTGTAGATGCGGTGAGTTAGATGATTGATACATAGATAAGTGTACTGGGCTTCCCTCAAAGTGGTGAGGTATCATGCAGCTTATGACGATGGCTAGTGAGGTAGTACATTATCTACGTGCAGGTGGAGGAGAGCCATTGGTGCAGGATCCGCCAGACAATGACTAAATATAGGGACATGTGGGTCCCTTTGATTTTGATATTTGTAACATGCTATGGGCATGTCAGAAGTATTAAGAGCCATGGGCTCCAAACATTTATATAATACATAATATGATTATGAATTCTTAGATAACGATGATGGTTCACCATATGTTTTGTTTATGGTTGTCTTTCTTGGTGTACATGTGATAAATTCCAATATAGAATGTTAGTCGCAATGGTATTTACATAGTTATTTTGGGCTCTAGGAACATGCGTGAAAGTAATGGTTTGAAATTCTCGTACCAACATCTTAACTTGTGGATATTTTCTAAATAGGGTTTGGTTATGCACATGATACACACCATTCAATTGCATGAGAAGTAGCAAGGAATCTAAAGAAACATGAAGATGAAGGATGCAATGAGCGAGGGAATCAACTAACAAACCTATCACTGCATCATATTCGTCCCGGTTATTGGTGGCAGATCTAATGCACACGTTGTTCGAAAGGAATAACGTATGCAAGGGGGAAAAATGGTCTGTGCTACTGAGGGTAGATTTCTAGAGAAGCGACTTGCACCGTCGACATGACCAATGTATGGTATGAATGATGGATCCATATGAAAGTTGTAAAAGGTAACGGATGAGATGATGTAATCTAACTATATTGAGGGTAGAAATAAAGACACGAAAATCAAAGGGATATGCTGTGAGAAAAATTTCTTGAGGTAGAGTGCATTAGGAGAATGAAGAAGGAGATGGGCTTTAGAAACCTCTAAAAAATATGCCCCCTTACCTAAGTGCAAGGGTAATCAGGGGTAGACATAGGTTCCATGATGTCCTCATCAGAATGGAAGATGGGTGGACAGGAGGAATACTGACTACACGATGCAGCAGTGGTACCTTGTACATCAACTTCAAAAAGAAGGTTCACAGACACATCATCTTGAATGCTATACGATAATCTGGTAGATGGAGGATCTACAAATGTTGAGACCTGGGATTATATCGAAAGCGGTTCGATAGAAGCATGCATAGAAAAATCAAAAATATTTTCCCGTGAGAAACTCAAGGATGACAACACATAAAGGATATGGCCTCTGGTGTCCATCATCACAACATCTAGGTGAGGGATCATGATGGTGGGACTAAAGTCCCCCTATTCTGGTTGACTATGGGTACCAAAATCCAAGGGTATAGGAGTAGGTGTTCCACTACGATCAACCTCGTATTCACAAACCACTTCAAGACAATCACGAAATTCATTGAGACAAGGGAAACAATGGGAATAATGACCATGATGATCGCACAAGGAACAAGGGTGATTTGTGTGTAACATTCTCAGTTTCTTGGGTAGACCCAAGAAGTTAACATGGGCTTTGGGATATTTGACTCAGGGAACATTTCATGAACCAAAGGTTTGAGATGAGGAAGCTTAGGAAAATTATTGGTGGCGTGCCTAACAACTTTACATAAACCACATGGAGGTGATGAGTTTGGGGCCTCAGGGGCTGGAGGAGCTTGGGGAGCCTTGTCCTTAGGTTCTTTCCTCTTAGATTTCCCCCCCTTGTTCGGATGCTTGCACAATAGGAGTGGGTTTCAGTTGAGGTTGTGATGAACTGAAGTAGCACCAGGGGTCGTAGGGACTAGTTTAACTCAGGTCAAAGCATGATAAGGTATTAGCTAACCAGGCAGAATGCTTGTAGGGGGATCAATGTACTATATTGGGATCCCCAAATTCATGTTAGGAAGGACTAGTGAAGCCATGAGAGGGACATAAAATATTCCTGGAGGGGGAAATAAGAAATGTATATGGCCTATAGGGTAATTTCCCAGCAAAATAGCTCCTAGATGGTTGAGACCTCAAGGAAAAGTTCTTAGTGGAGACATAAGAGAGACATCCACAAATGAAGGAGGTCCTACGGGGGTGGATCCATAGGGCTTAGATGGGATGGTAACGTGAGGATGCTTAGGAGCTAGTTGCGGATCAGATGTACCTGACTACTTGAGAATAGCCCATAACAATTGTAACATGCAAAAACTCATAGAGTTAGGCTCTGAGATGAGAGGGAGAGGACCAGGGAAATCACCCAATAATGAGGAATCTTTGTAGACTCTAGGTGAAACACTGACGAGAGGAGTTGAAGACTGCTTATCTGACATTGACAAGATAATGGACTCATGGAAGGTCACAGATGCCAACTTGTATTAAGTAAATTGATTAATAGTAACGATCTTCCCTTCATGGGGAAGCACATCTTGCGAAACTCCGCAGATCTGATAGCTGACATAGCATATGTGTAACTATGACCCAAGAGATTGTTGTAATCTAAAGGGGCATCAATAACCATAATGTCTACATGAACATTCTTGCATGGAAGGGTCATAGGATAGTTGCGGTACATGCCAAGAGGCTGGGTGGAGTGTTCATCCCAAGCATGCAAAGTGATAGTGGAGGGCGGAAAATCAGGTGACTTAAGTTGTTTCCAGATAGTAGTAGACATCACACAGGTGGATGTACTTTCATAAATAATGCATTAGGAGATTATGGAATTACAGACTCGAACTGGTATCAGGAATGCAATGGATGAAGGCAATGGTGGATGTTTTAATGTATCAACTGGGAACACAATCAAATGATTGCCAAAAGTATCTACTACACCCAAGGAATTTATTAGAGATTTCTTTTGAGATGGGAATGAATGGAGTGCTTCTAGCATTCACATGTCGGTAGGTTATTGCACCAAGTTGTCTACTATATTGTACATATGGGAAGCTCAGTTAGAAGCTGCATTACGATGTAATGGTCCCTTGGGGATCTTAGGAATGGCCTCAAATTTAGGTTGAGGGACCTATAGTGGACCATCTGGTGTCATAAGAGGCTTGGTAGATGCTTTTCTTTTGGACTCAGTGGCAGACAAAGTTGATGGCTTGTCATATTGATGCGACCGAGTTTGTAATTTGATATCGGAGAGGTTAACCTCATCAGAATTCATCATAAAGATTTCGTATTCACCAAGACGAGAAGGTTGGGGGGACGGGCTACCTGACTTGGCTGAGGTTGAGCAACAACAAATCCATGTTGAGGGAAAGGATTTTTCAACACTCCTACTTGAGATAGCATGGGATTCTGAGGCAATTGTTGACCTCTAAAAGTTGCTTGAGCTTCCCACATTTGGTGCATCTGGGGTAAGAAAGGACACTCATGTTTATAATGGCCATGAACACCACAACATGTAAAAGGCTTGTTCATATGAATAGCCTTGTTCTTCTTGGGTTGGCTTCCTTGTTGATGGTTGTTAGTGTTAGGCTTGTTCCCATGGGGTTCACTAGGTTGATTACCTTTATTACCATAGTTACCCTTGTTACCTTTCCCCTTATTATTTTTCTTCTAATTTTTGTCATTGGGAATAGTATGTTGTGTGAACACTTGACCCTGAGGGGGAAATGGCTGCTAAGGCTGAGGATGTATTGGTGGCAGCAGTGCTAATGCTTAAGGGGCTGGAGCACTCGATTGTCCATGAGGAGGAGAAACAGTTTGGTAAACAGGTTACGACCCTGAAAACATGTTGGTAGCAGGAGGGGCATGAGTGTTAGAGGAATTGGTGCCCCCTATGAATAGCCTTAACTTTTTTGAGTATATGGTGAGGGGTGTGAAAGGGTTCCAACAATACCATTGGTGGTGTGAGATGCCCTCGGTGCATTGGCACTTCTAAGACAAGGAAGGTTTGGAATGATGGCATAGACATAACCACATTGCGCATAAATCAGGTCATATCTTATAGTGGTTTGGAGAGCTCCTTCCTCACTTTGAGGAAAATGAGACGTGACATCTTTTCCAATAGGTGTTTAAAGGCTCTTAAGAAACCAATCTAGGTAGACACGATCTTTGAAGGGCGGTGCACGACATGTGCTCCTCCTTCTACAACACTCTTGAACATGGTCGAAAAGGTGAGTGGCAGAGGACTAAGAGAATGATTTCAATAGCTCTGTACTGGTTTCATAACGAAGAGGTAACTAGAAATATGAGAGGAATGCTTTAGCAAGCATTGCAAAAATGGAATGAGATGCAGTGAGCTCGTCTACATACCATTTTGTAGCATCTCCAGTGAGTGTGTGTTGGAAGAGGAAAAGATGAATGGAGTCATCGATAATGGAGATGGATGAGCACCACATGTGAAAGGAGCAGGCATGGTTGGTAGGATCCTCTCCAACATTATCCTCAAACTTTGAGATGTCTAGGGGTAGCTTAGTTTCCATAGTAGTCCAACCAACATCATGGTGTATGGGGTTGTTTATTAACTGGCTAAAATCTGGTTGACTTAACCCAGCCATAAAAGCGAGCATGGGGGCCACCGGGATGGTTCCTAAGACTATTCTTCTTGATCTGACTACCGAGATAGAACCGGAGCCAACACCAGTTTGGGTTCCTGCACCATCTGTGGTTCCATACACGGTGAGAATATGCGGTGAAGGAGGCTTTGAATAAGATGAACAAGGAGAAGAGTCAGTATGGGGACTCAAAGGGCTATGAAATCGAACCCAATCGAGAGGGGTAATATGCCCAAGCAGAAACTGGTCGTGAAGGCCTAATAGTCTCCGCAACAAATGCCTTGGTGGCACAATGGTGGTAAGACACATGTGACACAGAAATGGTGAAGGGAGATCAATAGTATGCCTTTGTGTCAACGACGACAGATAAATTTATTATATGAAATCTTGGATTGGCGGTGTAAACCAAGCACCCTTCACTTAAGGTGTGCATGAGTGTGAAAGTGTATTTATTGATTAAGCCCAGATCGTGTTTGTAAAAATAAAAAATCTTGTTGAAAATAAACTGAAATTAACAACAGGAAATGAACAACAAAACAATTAACTAAACCCCACCCAAACTCGGTTTTCAAACACTGTGGTGTTTGGTGGCTAAATCAATGGAAAACACACTAAAAATATCAATAGATTTAATAGTCAGTTTGACTGGGATCAAATGACACCAGGCTATTGGAAAGTGTTGTAGCAACAACAAAAACCTAGAGAGGAAGATCACTGCAAAAATATAGGGAGATGGGTGTAAAGCCTAGGCAAACTAATGGGACCCTAAGGCCAATGAGCAAACAAGCTTTAATATGAAACTATGGATTTCCACAAGCTATCTTTATAGATCTGAAAGAGAAGGGTACATATCTAGAAAATATGGCTGAAAGTGTTGCACAAACTCAGACTACTTATTGAGCTAAACTCCTCCAATAAAGGTGGAAGAATACTAGAAGCCCTAAAGGGCTAAATTCCACTTTAATGAGTAAATTAGAGTAGTTCAAGGCCTAATCATGATGAGACAGAGATCAAACAACCCAACAAACAACTCTCAGTGAAACCTAGAAATAGATATGATAAAAACCCAGAAACCCTAAAATCGCATGTAGTGCCCTATTTTCAAGTGAGATCGTGCTTTTTGGGTTGAAAGGTACACTCTAGACTCCAGATCACACATTTTGGGCTAAAAACTATGATTTTGGCTCCTTGATTCTCGATGAGCAAATCTCAGAAAAAATTGTCATCTTTATTGTGGTTGGTTCCTTTGACCTGAGGAAAAGACCAAAAAACTTGCGGAAGTCAGAAATTTAACAGATATAGGGTTAAAAAGCTTGGAAACATTAAGAGTGAAAAAGATAAGAAACCCTAAGCTGAAAACTAAAGGTCACCCAATTTTCTGAATCTGAAGTAAAAAACTAGTGGCGTCACCAATTTTGTTGTAGTGTTTTACTCTCAAAGATATAGGAAAAGGACCCACTTAACACTATGGATGACAAACAACCTCGAGAATATAAATGGTTACTAAACATTGTAGATTGACAATAACTAATAGAAACAAAACCTGTCAAAATCCTTATCTATGTTAGAGTCATAGTTAAATAGCAAAAATAAACAGTAATAACTCCAATCATCTAATGGAAGCGAGATATACAAAGAATAGATTTTATGATAACATCTGTGAGGGGAAAAAATATATGTTATCAATCATGCTCTATGGGATGGGTTCTTGTCTATCCTCAAACATCTTCAGCTTGTGTAGAGTCTCTCTCCTCTATAATGTGTGAACCAAGCAAAATAAAATGTTTGAGCTCAATAGGAACTCAAATGGAAGAAAAGTGGTGGTGGACAATGAAAATAATGAGAGTTACAGTCGTGAGTGCAACAATGAAAACAATCAAAAGTGAATAATGAATGGAAAACCCTTATATTTATAACAAAATATTGGGTTATCCTCGAATAATGAGAAATAATAAAATATTATTAACCTCATTCTTGGAATAACCACTTGGAATATTTTACTATATTTGGTTAGGAGGGAAAAATTATTTAAACTTTTATTTAGAAATAATTTATAAATAAATGATTTATTTATCATCTCAAGAAATTTGTTATGGAATAATAAACAAATAATGATTTATTTAATTATTCCTAAGGGATTTTGTTAAATTTTTATAAGGAATCAAAATTAATTAGTGATTAATTAATTATTTCTAGAGAAAAATAAGATTGATTTTTCATAATTCGGTTAAATATGGTAAAGGATAATAATTGAACAATTGTTTAATTAATTATTCCTAAAATGAAATCAAATAAATAGTGATTTATTTAATTATTCCTCAGAGGTTTAATTATAAATTACTTAACAAACGTGGTTTATTAAGTAATTTCTCAAAGTGAAAGCAATTTTACTATGGTAAAATTGGTTTTACATGGTGTACTTCGATCGATCTAGTAAATTAGACTAGATGAACAATTTTTTTGTGATAACAAGCATGAAATGGCGCTTCCTAAACAAGTAAGGAAGAATATGTTTCAAAAGTATATTTATAAAAGAATGGAGAGAAAAGAAAAAAAATCATGAACTAGCCTTGAATTCTCAAATCACAAGTCTAAATTGATGATATAGACATCAACTGAAAATGAGTCTAGAAGAAAGAATTTTGGTCAAAAAGAAATTTCATCTTCTAAAGTGATCATTGAGGGTCGTTGAAATGTGTTCTAGGATACTACTAAAGAAGAAATACTTGGATATATTTTTACCATGATATGCCACATATTTGAAAGAGAGTGTGCAATGTTGGTCGTGAGATGATTGACCTTGCACGTCATCTTACCGAGTGTTCGCAAACTTTTTAGAAGAAGCATGTCTCTAGTTTTCTCGAGGGAGAAAATTTAGGTGGATTTATTGTGGAAGACAATTAAAATTGGGGACAAACATGGAAAGTTGAAAATAATCAAAGGAAAATAATTGTAATACATCAAATTCAGGAAAAGTAAATGACTAAAAGAAAGTCAGGAAAAGTAAATGACTAAAAGAAAGAAGTGTTTGAAAAGACCTAAAATTCCATAACATGAGACCAAATGGTAATACTACTTCCCTAGCTTTAAGGAAAGTGCATTGTCAAAATGTTGACTACAAGAAGGTCCATGATGTAAGTGTTACACTCACCCACTGATAAGCAACATTCAGATCAAATTAGTATCTCAAATGGCCTCATATGAGCATTTGTCTACCAACACCTAACTCATAAGGTACAACTTGTCTAAGAATATTATCATAGCCCCATTTTTCCTTTTATGTCTTTAAGAAGCATAAATTCAGGGAGAGCAGCCCTCAGTAACTGAAATATAGGAGACAATATAAATAGAAGCACATGTCAAGAAGTGTTGAAAATATGGACACTGTATGAAACACCATTTTTTTGCTAATGTTGTCAAAGGGTGAGAGATTAGTGAAAGGCAGAGAAATGGTTGGAATGTTGCCATAAATGACAAAGGGGGAGATCGTTCAAGTGTTTACATTGATGTCAAATCCATGAGGAATGAAATAAAGGAGGAATTTTTTATGAATAAAGCCCATAATAGATGTACCTAAACCCACACTAAAAGTAGTTAGGCCCTCCAAGTCAAACAAATCTCAAGTTAAAGGGAAAATGAACCATCTAGGAGATTGTTGAAAAATGATTTTATATGTAAATCAAATGCAAGGGAGATACACATAATCAGATTGTCCTCTGTGAGACCTTTGTAGGGATAGGTGGCACAACTCCCAGTACTCAAGGTTGAGGAGATGTGAATTTTTAGAGTTACATTACTTATTCTTCCTTTTCAATCAAATTGCCCCCCTCCTAAAGTCTTTTTAAAATCAAATGTTTAAAGTTCAAGAAATCCCCAACAAACCTCCCTTCGACCACTATCAATAAGAGCTTGATATTTCTCATTTGGAGGATTGTCAAATCAATGGTTTTATATTAGCTCTACAGTTCTAAGGGAAATAAAATATACTGTGGAGAGTTTAGTAGCTAAGAGAACTAGAAAGCAGTTCAAGTCTAGAGTATACCTTAACATTAGTTTTGAGGATACCCTGTAGTTTAGGTGTGCAATACTCACTGATATATGGAATACTGCAATCAAGTGGCAGTAGGAAATTTCTACAGAAATGAGCTTAATGAGGACCATTATTTGTGTTTCTCTAACGTAAATTCTATTAGTTCCTTATGGTTTAATATTGTGAATAAACTTACCAATCTATGGGAAAACTTTGTATTCTCGACTAGCCCGAGCCTCTACGACTAGTTGGTAACCTTGCTTTATAACATAACTCAGAATAAAGGATACGTATCAGTCTATCTAAACCACAAAAAATGAGCGAAGGGTGAGGCATTGCTTGAAGTACATACACATAGTCACTGGTTGTAGAACTATGGACTGAGTTGATGATGAGTTTCTATATCTAAACCACAAAAATGAGTGAAGGGTGAGGCATTGCTTGAAGTACATAGACATAGTCATTGGTTGTAGAACTATGCACTGATTTGATGATCAGTTTCTATATTCCAAGGCCATAGACGAGTGGGGCAAACAAACAGTACACAAGGGAAATTCCCAACCTCAGGACAAGGGTGACCTAAGCTGCAAATTCATGGAATGAAAACAAGAACAAGAACAAGGACAATTTTTTGGTACTAGACTTGTAGTAAAGGAGACTATCTACTAACTTTTGGAGGGTTTTCTACAGAACTAAAGCTTCATACTATTAAGGTTGAGGAGGACTTCTAAGAGGCTGCGAAAGAAAATAAGAATTGTGAAAGGCTACGCTAAGGTACAGTGAGGAAGACAATAAATATGTTGCAGGTAAAAGTGGATGAAGTGAAGACCTCAAGGTGTTTAGGATAGAAGAATTAGGTTAAGCTCAGAACAAGTTTGAAATTGAAAACATCTGGCTTGCACGGTTGGCTGACTTACCCCTAATAGAGAAAGGAAATTTGCATAACCTATGAGTTAGTGTTCACAAGTAAAACAAGAAGATGAAAAAGTAAGTTGGAGCCTACCAATTTATTTAGTTGGTGCTTAATTAGGAGATCTGAATCTCATGTAGGTTGGTGTCAACAAACTTGTTGAGTCGGTGCTCAACTCCGGGACTAAAATAGCCCATAGTTTGGTGCCTACTAAAATTGTAAGTTAATGTTTAGAGATGATTTGTATCCTCACAAATAATTGTCATAAATTGAAGATCATTTATAAGTGTTTCTTTTTCAAGTTTTTGACTTTCATTTCCATGTTCCTACTTTACTTTATGAATGATTGATTATATGATATCAACTCAACTTCAAAATTAAATAAGGGAAATTTTTTTAAAAATAATAAATAATTAATTCACCCCTTGTTTCCAACACAATGATCACCCACCCTAAATTTAAAGTTGGATTTCAACTTTTAACATCTTATCCTTAACTTTAACTTGAGTTTGGTGTAGACTCAACTTGCTAAACTCTTAATTTCAAGTCTTACCTTAATAATTCATCTTTGATTTTTATATGGAACTCTTGAAACTTTAACTTTTACTAAACTTTTTACATGTACTTCAATTCAAATTCAATGAACTTTATTGATATGGGCTACCAAACGATATGAACATGACTTAAAGATTGCAATAACTCTACTTAAACTTTTAATAAACTCTTCAACTACTTTGACTTCAACTTACATAACAATAAATTCAACTTAAAAGATTAATTCGCTTGAAAGTTTTCCTGCCCTTATAAAGCAAGTGATATGCTTCCACCTTAATTAGGATTACGCAAATCATATGGGTTCAATTATACCAAAATCATGAATGGATTTGCTTTGTTCACTGCCGCTCATATCACTAAGCAATAAATTTAAATGATAATAATGGTATGATGTTACGAAACGGTGCGTAGAATCCTGAAACGCTTCCTTCTTGTCTGCAATATAATTGATTTAATTTACCTAAAAAGACTATTTTTGGTAGTAAGGTTATATTTTCATTATGTTAAATATATTACTTCTATTAAATTAGAAATTGAACTGGTAATTTTACAATATTTTTCAAGTCATCTTTATCATATCAAATATATCACCCCAATCAACCAAAAAATTAAACCAATAACTTCACATAAAAAATACTTTAACAAAATAAGAATCACCATATCTCCGAAACAAAATATACCGTAAATATAAAAAATATAAAATACAAACCCTATCCAGATTCACTTCACGAAATAGCTGCGTGCCTCCCTAATCAACGTACCATCTCGATTACCTTTCCCGCATTCTCAAATACCTCTCCACTCTGGGCATTTTCATTGAATCTCAAACGTGTTCTAATCCCAATGTTGCTTTATCAGTAAGAATGAGAGTAATCGCTCCAGTATGGTACCTAGAATCCTGATGCAAGCCCACGAAATGATAATGGTCCCTGAGATAACTTCTCTTCAAGATCAAACTCGAGGTGCGCTTCAGACTCCTAAGTGCAATGATAGCACCAATTTCTTCCTACCAACCAATTCAATTTATGTTGAACTGGCGTGTCTTCCATGAACCAACTCACTCATCCGTTCGATTTACTTCAAGACATCTGCGTCTTGCATCCAAACGGACACATGGTTCGTAGCATCAAGAAACGTAGAGTGACAATTTTGGCATTCATTATGTAATCGATATGGAACCTGCAATGGCCGGCTCTCACATATTCTGATATGACAAATGAATACAAATATAATTATCTGCAATGGCCGGCTTTCACATATTCTGATATGACAAAGTGGCCTTGTTGAGAGCCGTAAATATGATGGATGAGGACGACTGCTATAATGTTTAAGAATTGTATTGTAGGAAGAACTGCGTTACAAAACACTTCTTCTTTGCATACATCGATCGAATCGCTACCACACTCATGGTGCCTAGAAGAGTTTGAGCGCATTGCTTTCGCTCTAATGCCAATTTATTTGTATTATGAACAGCCAGACATATATACACATAGAAACTCGCACATAAAAAAATAAACAAGTATTACATTCTATTAATTTATAATAATAATATACAAATTTTCAAACACCAATATATTATATGACAAATATTACCTGGTATTAATTTATAATAATAATACACACATTTTCGCACACCCGAAACATATTATATGAGGTTTTTTAATATAGAACTAAGGTGTTTATAGTAAATTTTTAATATTGTTAGTGAGTTTAACTGTCTCCAAAACAATCTCTACAAAATTTTCAACTCACTGCAGGTAACTTTTATTTCTAACTTTTCTCAGTACTCGAGTTTCCATCATCCTATATAGATTTATAGAATAATTCTATTTTTATTATTGATAATTTAATTATATCATAAATATAATCTCTATAAAGTTTTCAACTCATTGCATGTAACTTTTATTTCTAATTTTTCTCAGTACTCCAGTTTCCATCCTAAATAGATTTATAAAATAATTCTATTTTTATTATTAATAATTTCATTATATCATAAATATAAATTATCTGTTCAAAATATATTCCAAAATAAATTTAAAACAGTGTATATCCTATAAAAACAACTGCTCAAATGACTTCCTCCACTCTTTCTTTCGTAAAATTTAATTTAATTAGCAATTGTTACATCTTTTAAGAATATGAGTGGGGTGTATTTAAATTAACAAAATAAAATAGATTCCCACTAAATCTAAATGTAAATGTAAACTATGTGTAAAAGGAAAGTTAATCTTCTAAATCAAAATTATGTGTAGAAGGAAAGTTAATCTTCTAAATCAAAATTCTGTGTAAAAGGAAAGTTAATCTTCTAAACTATGAGTTTTCTTACGACTGGTTAGGTTTGTAAAACCGTTTTTGGAAACTGCTATCAAAATTGTGACGTTCCTTAGCCTTTTATTACTTAATGTTTTAGATTCTTAAAAAAATGATTAAATAAAGTGGTCTAATTTACTTTACTTTGGATTATTAAGTAAATTGAAAAAGAATATTAAATAAATGTTTATTTATAAATTTAATATTAGTGATATTTATTGTGGTGTTATTTCGGATCTTAGGGTTTTATTGGAGGGTGTGCTATTCTCCCAAATGCCTTTACTTAGTGAAGGTGTGGCAGAGGTTAATTGTAGGACACGTGCTAGTTCATAGGTGGGCTCATCAATTTAAATTGACATTCATTTTAAATGGACATTCATCGTGTTAATGGTACAAGGTTAGTATAAGTGGAGGTGAGGATAGCTCCTCGACGTCGATTAGCAATTTCAATCTGCAAGTGAGGTTTTATGTTGGTTTTCGCTTTCAGGTGTGTAATATCTATCTCTTCTCTCGTGTGGAATGTTTCTTTATCTTCCTTACTGCTCTAGTTAGTTTGTTAACATTTGTCATGAGCTTAAATATACAATTCCTGGTTTTGAGTCATCGTTTTGGTCAGTTTTCTCATCTTCTTTGTTTGTGTGGGTTTTCGAGGTTGATTTCTTAGTCACTAAGGGAGAATGATGTTAATTGGGTAATATTGATTCTTTCTATTCTCAATTTCAAAATTGTTTAGTGTTTGTTGCTCTGGGTCCTTGTAAAGTTGCTCAATTACAATATTGTCAAATGATCTTGAGTCTGGTGTTTGGTTTCATTAAGGGTTCAGGGCTTTGTAATAGCGTCTTTATGTTATGTATATGTATAAGGAGTTTTTACTTGTTTCTAGGTTGTGTCATGTTTATGGGTTCTGGTGAGCTTAAGAATTTGTTAGAATTTGTTCTTGTAGTGTGGCAATTTGTTGATGATTTAGTAATCTTCAGGTTGAGAGCTTAGGATTTTTTGTCTAATCCTTCTTCTAGCTCTATAGGCATAGGTTCTTTCAATGTTTTTTCTTAATGTTCCCTTGCAGTTGTGCTCATTCGTCCTAGATAGAGAATGAGTAGTAGGAGAGTTGGTGAAAGAAATGTTTGGTACAAAAGGAATCATTCTTTCGCCTATGACTTTGTTGCTACCTTATTTATGTTGTTCTGCAAGAGGTGAGGAAGGAAATTTTATTGCTAGAGTGTAAAGAGGTAGGGGAACGACCTTATCACTTTTATTCTTAGTTGGTGGGGGAGGATATGAAATGGGTTCTTGATTGTAGAAATTCTTTGTAGATTCAAAGCGTGTATGTAATTTGCTAAACAAAAGATTTGAATCTACTCTACTCATTAGCGGAAATAATTAATTCATCGAGAAATCAAAACATAAACATGAGTCAAGATTCAATCACATATGCTCAAACATTTACCTAAGGTGAAAGAAAGTGCTCAAAACCCCTTCTTATTTGTATTGCATTAATAAAAAAATAGAGAATAAATACCATTCTTGTTCAAGCCTAAAGAATATCTGCACAAGTATAATCTTTCTCACTACCTCACAAGTCGACTCTGACCAATACTTAGACAATAATGATGCATGGCAGGCTCCTATTTCGTTGTGTTATTTCCTTGGGAATTATCCCCTATTAGTTAAGGAAATTCCCAATTAGAATTGTGTAATCCATGTAAGCCCTTCTTTAACTACATGCACTACCTGTACAACTCGGAAAATTATACTACTGATAGTA
The DNA here is from genome assembly GCA_000404065.3 of Pinus taeda. Classification (NCBI taxonomy): domain Eukaryota; kingdom Viridiplantae; phylum Streptophyta; class Pinopsida; order Pinales; family Pinaceae; genus Pinus; species Pinus taeda. The sequence goes on from APFE030701606.1 coordinate 110,061, forward strand.
CAGTACCCTTGAACTCCAACCTCAACTATATAACTTGAATAAGACCTCAGGCCATTTGGTGTAGGAGTCTCAGCAGTGGGTCGTAAGGTAATGCCTTGACCATGGTGTTGCACAGAGTCAAGTAGAATAAATCTGTGAGCAATAAGGGCGTGACTGAAGCAGTGAGTCGAGGAAGGTGTATGAGAGGTTACAACAGTTTGAAAGGGGAAGGAGGTGAAGGTGAGTTCTAGGTTGAAAGGGATCAATCTCAACTCGACTAGAAACACACAACACAAGGACATGCACAGCTTCTGATGGAGTAGTCCACTCGGATGTGGCAATCACATCATACAAGGTAAGGTAACACGTACAACACTCATGAATTAGTCTGAGATGAGTGTGACAATTGTTATAGAAAGGTTCAAGTGAAAGGTCTATCTGATGTCGGGCAGAGCAGTCAACATAGACGATGACAGCATTAACAACATATGAAACACATTAAAAACAATATTCATATAATTTCATGTGAATTAGTTGATACATAAGTACGCAAGTTAAACAACACATATCATTAAAACAACTAGAGCAGTCCAAATACAATAACAACATATGCATGAAAATGTTTTGGCTCTTATTATATAAAGAAGTGTAAGTCATAATCATTCAATACATGCATGTAAGCCTACTAGCCCCAATAGTGGAACATTACAACCACATCCGCCTGCTCCTCCAAAGAGATGTACTAGCTCCGTGCAGTGGAGAAGCCAAGGCGTGTTACAATACTGTGTAAGCCTTCATCAAAATAGCCTTAGTAGAAGCTTGGATGATGAAAAGCCTATATAATGCGTTATGAGGGAATATTTATAGCAAAGGCTGGGGTGACCCTTGACATTTCCCTTTGTGACCATTCAAATACCCTCAAGACTACTCACCTACTCTATGACTGTTACATCCACTCTTGACACCTCACTTACACTTGACATGAATCAAAATTACAATGCACATGTACCCATGTGAACAATGGATTGGACAAGCTAAACTAGACATCATTTGGACTTAGACAACCACAGAAGTCCAACTTCTTGACATCCTCATGTTGATCAATAGTGACATGTTGATGCCAAGATTGGTAGTCCTTGAGAGTGTCTGTCCATTCTGCTGTGACATCTTTGATCCAAATGGATCCTAGAAAACCCTCTAAGTCTTCAAACATTCAAAACTATCTCAAAAGAAGAACCTATTAAAAAGTTGGATTACACTATCAAGAGGCAAAAACATAAAGAAATCAATGAAATAAGGCTTATCAGAGGTAAAAGGGAACAGACCATTGGAGCCGTTGGATCTGGCCGATCAACAGTCCAGATCCGATCGGTAAATCGCAATCGGTGGTGGCAAAGGGAGCCTATCGGTAGAAACAACATGGAATACGTGACAACAATCAGCGGGGGTCAATGAGGACCATTGATCATGTGCATAGATCAATGGCCCAAGTTGCATCACAGTATCGCTATTGACGATTATAGAGGAGCGCTTATAAATGGCCTGGGGGTATGTGTGATATGCGATTGCGAAGAATCGCATCGCAACATCACATTGGAGCATTCCAATAGATCGGGGCCGATAATAACTATGACCGTGATATCCAGACCTGAGAAAATTATAAATGATATTTGATATAATTTGAGATCCGGAAAATAGCATTTTCCTTTGTATTTGTGTTTTTCGTTACATAAATGAAATACAAAGGATAAAGCGCCAATGCGATGAAATCGGATGTCAAAGGGTTGGTTAATGCAAATATATATTATTTCAAGTCCAATATGAGCGGGATTTCATATTTTAATGTATTTTTTAAATAAAAGGGAAATCACGATACAAGCTGGATTTCGGGTGGGCCAAAGGCAGTAAGTGGTTTGGGTCAGGTTCTGCCCAATCCCATACACTGAATGCCACATGTCCAGGCTAAGCAGAGACAAAACCATCCTCATCAGGCAGTTAACCCCCGTACGAAAGAGCCTCCTGAAATGAACCATAACCGTTGGATTTGGATCTCCCAAATCAACAGTGGAGATGCAATGTCGATATACAGGCAGACCCGATAGGAGTTATAAGGCGGATTCATAATGTTTCAAGTCCAATAAACGAAAATTTTGTGGAATTTCACAGTTTTGAATGTATTTCTTTGTGTAAACAGAGAATGGTTATTTCGGTGTTTTCAAATGCCTGATGACCCATTCCATTATAGAACAGGTGGCCACCATCCATGAAAGCATTTAGCAATGATTTCTAACACTCAGAGGGGGATCTGAGTGGACAAAGGTCAGGAAGCCAGAGAACCCGAGAAGGAGAAATGAAAAGACAACGTCGATTGGCTTTAAAGCCACAAACAAAGAGCTAACAGAGACAGGGAGTGTTGAGACAGAGCAAAGACAGAGACATAGAGTGATAGAGAGAGTCTTTGTACTCAGATAGGCTAGAGGGGTTCAAGCAAAACTCTTGTTGTTGTATCTGTTGTGTGTTGAGACTCAAATTGACCTCATACTTTTGTAAAACTTTGTTTTGAAGACATAATAGAGAGGTCACCATTGAAGGCTGGACCAGGAGACATAGCTCAGGAGTGTTGGGTGAACTCCTTATTAAACTTGTTGTGTTTATGAGTGTTGTCTATTATGTTCTTTAACTGCTTCATTGCCTATGTATTTCGCAATCTTATCGATCCACTACACAAAGTAACATAAGCAAATCCATGCACATGAGTCTGTAATACCTTAATAATTATCTAAGATCTCATTATCAGATCAATCTGTAGGAAACCTGAACCTTGGCTCCATAGCATCTAGGTACATTGCTCGGGCTCCTGTGACCAACTTGTCTGTGAGAATGTGCATCATTGTCTTTAGTGTGGTTGGAACAACAATGTACTTGTGCATGATGTCTGCACTAATAGGCAATTTTGGGCTGGTGGCGATGCACATCAACTCATCGAAGTACAAGTCAAGCTCCTCTTGGAACTACTTCTTGGTCTTTTCCTAGGTGAGGGTCCCAACTGATGGCATCGAATGAGTATGCAGTATAAACTCCATGATTTTGAATACTCATGCATGCGAAGCCTGTATTCTAGTGATGCGTTGCAGTAGGTCTTCATAGTTCCAGGTCTGAATCCGGATACGTGCTTGCAGCTCAACAACATTGGCCTTCATCATCTTTGGCATGTGAAGTGGAGCTCTCTTGTACTTCATCGTCCATGCTCGCATGTTATCAACAACAGTATGTATGTTCTTCAAGATGTGTACTCTTATTACACATCATTGCTGCCATGTATGGCAATGAATGGCTGATTGATGCATGGTATGAAACTTGGAGTAAAATGATCACATAACTGTGTCCAAGGACAATACTTCATCTAGTATTGCCTTCTTCAATTCAGCTCAGGAGAACATTGTCACCAAGTCTCTTCCCTACTTGACCACTTGTAGTTCCTTCGCCATAAGCTCATTCTCAACTATGAGAAAACGAACAATTGAGGTAGTGGCTTCGACATACACTCTAGTTGCATCGGCCAACATAGCTAGATGCTTGTGCACATCAGTCATGACTACTTGCTACTCAAATTGCGTAGGGGATGTTTGATCCTCCAAAGTCGGTACTTTTTGAGACTGCACAACTCTGTGATGAGATTTGTCAAAGGAGATGTTGTGCATCTATGCTTCCGATTGACCACCAAGGATCTATGTACCTCCTTGGTCATTTGAGACTTGTTGATCATCTAGATGCATTGGAGCAAGTGAGTAGACCTCTCTTTGTTGAGGCATGAGGTCAGTGTCTTGTTCCAACTCCTGTTGCTCCATGTCCACGTCCAACTATTCAAGGGATTGTTCTATCTCGTGAGAAAAGTCTTACCCTTGTGAGGGTTCACCATGTTTGCCTAATGCCAGCTATTCAGAAGAATCAACTACTTGTACGGGAACTACTTCACCTGTATGCATGTGATATGTCCCCTCCTAAATTTTGTGCTACTGCACTTCCTTCTCCTATTGGCGCAACTCTTGTTCTTTCCCGAGTTACTCCCGCAGCTCATGCAACTCCTTCTTTGCTTCTTCCTTTCTCTTATTACCCCTCTACCTTCACGGGATTCACCTATCATGCTGCTGCCTCTTTTGTTGAATAGCCATAGCTGCGAGTTTTACAAGTGGATCTACTCAAAACTATAGGTTTTAACCCCATATAAAAATTACCTACATATGAATTCTAAAACACAGAAAATAAACAATGCTAATATGTTCGTTATTTTCACTTCAATACCATACATATGTTCATTATGTTCCTTTAAATGTTACAATACATATTTATACATCCCAAAGCATCTAATACCATGGACAGAAAACCATTGCATCCAAAACCATGTGCAAAAACCATGCAAAAAACCATAGGTAGGTCCGCCCAACCTAATATAGGGTCTAAAGAATATGACACAACCCAAAAGAAAATTGTACCTTTTCTCCTCCTCCATGCAGTCGACAATCTTCCTCTTCCCTTTTTCACGCACAACTATGTTAGGCTTTGCTGCTTCATGCTGTCGTGCTAACCACTCTACGGTGAAACCGACCTGTTCATTGAGTCTAGAGGAATTGTATCAATACCTCCATGAGTCCTCCTTGGCCCAATGACATGCCCCATGGATTCAATTGAACTAAAATCTCATGTAGTTATCCTTCACAATGCAATGTGGGTCATATGTGTTGAAGCTTCAAAGGTCGAACGGGTACTTCTTCATCTGTTCATCTTCGACATCCACTTTCTTGATGCTCCGGATCTCATATAACCTAATCTACAATGGAGGAATGGGCCAAGGTGCTTTCTTCTTCCCCTACAGCCTAACTATTAATCTTGCTGAGATATGATATGCTACTTCCTGCATGAAAAGCATGTCCAAAGAAAACTTTGGCAAAACATGTGCAGGCTTCTCCGCACTGAATGCTCGAATGAATGTGTCGTCTCGTGAGGCATACAAATTTGCAATTCCTAAAAATGCTTTCATCGCTTCTTCTAACATGCAGGGTGGATCATGTTCGAATATCAACCTATACACTGGGGTGACAAGATGGTAGGACAATCGTATGATTAGTCCTCTAGAGTTGGACATGGACAATAACCTGAAATACATGCTCACAACAGTCTCTGTCGATGACCATGCCCACTCTAAGCCCATGAACTCATGTGGGGAACATACTGCATCTAGAATGTAGCAGGACATATGAATCTCTGCATACATGCCTTCCGGGTGAATGTCAAGCCTTTATGACTTGCTTCTTCAAATGATGAGCCAGTATGTTGGACCAGTTGCATGGTCTTCCTTCTCTAGCCAGTTTGTCCAGCGCAACCACCCAACTATGAGGGAACGTCTCAATGTTCATTTGGCCACTCAGTTGACATGTGAATATGACCAAGTATTGGTATTCCTTCCGTAATACCTTCATCTTTAGATCTGATTGGGGGTCATCCTGAAACGAGCTGACTCCTTTACCCAATCTTTGAGAATGTCTCTAGAGCGGCTTCTGTTGTTGGGAAAGCTGAATGGGGGAGTCATGATAGCCATGGGCTTGGTCATCTCATACATCTCATCATAATCTCATGCCCAAAAGGTTCTAAGCTTCGTCCCAGTGACACTACTCAAGGTCATCATCTTAGGGTCAGTCTGAGAGCTGATCCAGTGAATCATGTGCGCGCATGGGAACACGGGGTATCTGAATGCAATCCAATACAAGCTAGACTTATTAGTGTTCACATACACCTTACGGTCTTTAAGGTATTACCCAAAAGCACCTGTGAATGATTCATTCACCTCTTGCCACTTCAGTTTGATGTCCTTGTCTAGATACAACTTCGTATCTTCATAGATCGGAAAACCAGAGAACAACAGCTCAACTGCTGCTCTAGATGCCATACCATCGGTGTCCTGAGATCCTATTTTCTTGGAATCCATTGAGATAGATGAACAACTAAAAGATATAGAAACAAGCAGCATGCATGACAAGAAATATGTTAGTGAAACAAAGGAGATCTGGGGAAGGACACATCATATCCCTGGGAAACTAATGAGAAAGATTGCGCAAATTTCACTAGGAGGCTGAGTGACTAGCTACAAGAACTGCATAAAAGGCATTCTGGGCTATCTAGGAGGCTGGACTAGTTGCTAGATCTGCGAAATCCATAATCCAGTTGGGTAGTTGGCTACTAGGATTGTGAAATGCGCAATCCCAACCAAGAAGAACTGTTGGCCCAGGGATAGATTTGAGCAATTTCCTGGGCCAAGTAGCCACTATCCTCTAGGAATGCACAAAATAGTCCAGGAGGCCAGTACTGGGCCAAAATGTGCAAATGTGGAGAGGAAGGTGAGACTTCCCTCCCCAGATTTCGTAATGGAACTTTGGTGAAGGTAGAGATCAAACTGAGTTTGGCCCAACTCACTAACAGGCAACTGAAAGTGAGTAAGTCAATGAAATGCATGGCGACACTAAGTGATAGTAGAAGAAACAAATAGTGTATGAAAAACATAAATTGAAGATTTAGCAAAAAGATCAACATGTATGTGGGTGAGGTCATTCGTTGGTTGGGCGAGCGTCTGTGAAAAAAAGTGTCATGCATCCAAAAATAGTGAGATAGCAATGATAATTGAAACAAAACTAGGACAAGCTAGAATATATGTAAATGACAGTAGGCACTCAAATAAATTAAGTAAACATCACTCACACAAGAAAATACACAAAAGGCGACAGAAATGCTGAAAAAGACAAGCTGAGGCCACTTACCCGTGAATAGTTGAGCAAGATGTGTCGAAGAGTCCTAGATGTGTTGTGGGATGTCAGAGCTCTAAGATCGAAGTGAATGATTGAGCTCTGGTGCATTGAATAAATAAGTTTGGCTCATGACATGCGTTCCACAAATCTAGGAAAAAGCGACACTTAGAGGGAATCTTCTTAAAAAACTTTGCTTGTAACCCTCTGTTGCTAAAAATAGCTCCTTGAGTCATGGGACCCATTTTGCTTGTTGTCTCTTGTTATTCTGGGAAGATCAAGTCATGCATGCAAGTCAAGTATCCTGAGTCCCGGGTGGAACTGGTCAACCTGACCGTTCATGCATGTGAGTGCTCAACTCCTCAGGAAAAATGTGCATTCCTTACTGGGAGCTGGGTTGAATGCCTAAGAAGATTGTGAAATTTCTAGGAAGAGAAGTTTTCTTCTACCAAGATTTGCACAAATCTCATGTTGAACTGCCTGCTGTTGGGAAAAATTGTGCAAATCCAGCTGGGAGGATTGCGTAATCCTGCAGCCCAACACGCTGTCAGAGAGGATTGCATAATTACTGGAGGGAAGGTTGGTTTCTCATCCAAGAATGCACAATTTTCAAGGGGAAGTTGCTCAGCTTGCAGCTGGACCAAGTCCGGGTAAGTAGCCTGTGAGGGGAATAGATCGAGTGTGATCGACGGGCTGCCTTTGTGCGAGAAAAAAATTGAAGCTTGGGTACTTGACGAAACACGACAAAGTTTTGTGTAAGGTTGATACAGAGGCTCTAAAAAAGGCTAAGGAAAAATTTTGGAGGGTGGTTGTAGCCGCTACAAGACTTTGTGACACACTGCTAGAACTCCAACTCCCTTCATAGACCTTGTTAGTGAAAATCAACTCTAACACCTCTAGAAGTATTGTTCAGTTCTTAGCTCATCTTGGTTTCACACTCACTTCATCGTAAGATGTAGCATCTCCCAAGCACTTGGTCAATTGAGACACATTCCAAGCCGAGGCAACATAGTTGTTTCGATTGGGTTGAGGGGTATATAGGTGTACAAGCAGTATAGTCATTAGAGTCTTAGTTTCATCTCTGGTGTTGCTCCACTTCCAGCAGGCCTGGAAAGTACCCTGGTGGGGTCACATAAGAACCCGAGCATTGATCCACCTACCAGTGAGCCTGGTGAGTACCCCAGTGGAGTTACTTGCATCACCTCCCTGGGCAGGAAGCCTTGCCCTTCATTCACCTTATTTATTTTTCATTTTGAATTTTTTGACTTTTCATTTTTCATTTTCACAATGGATAGCACTTATTCATTTCAAAGGTGGAAGAGGGATCTCGATGTACTGAGATAAGAGGAGGTTGTTCCAGCATAGAAGTAGTTTATTATATCTTTGATGTACCTATTGAGGTTTTCATCCTCACCTTACTCTACTTGACTGAACTAACAAGGGTTAACCAAAAAAAAGTCGACTACAAAAGCTGACACTAGTTAGCCCGCAAGAGTTGTGTTCACAACAAGTTTCATTTTGAAGAGTACGTATTTTCCTTCGACGTATCATGGACTAAGAGTAACAAGCTCATCATAGAGAGGCAATATGACAAATAACCAAGTAGTGATAATTGTACAAGTCCTCTTGTACTTTATCCAGCTGGCTTCAAGATTCATACATGGTTTCATGCAAGGCTAACCTATGAATGAAAAAAACAAACCAAAAAAAATCAAAGAACAGCAAAATGAATAAGAGAAAGTGAAAGCAAATAAGGTAAGTAAACAAGTAAGCAAACAAATATGCAAACAAATCATATAAGCAAACAAGGATGCATGCAAGCACTACTCCTACTCCTATACTAACAATACATGGGCCTGATCATGTGAAGTGATACTTCCAATGCAACCACCAATGCATTGATATACCAGTGTTGGTGAAGGCTTGATCCATGAGCAACCTAGTCGTGAAAACCAACAAGAAAGAAAGATATAAAAATGAAGACAACAACACTTCGTGTTTCAAAGTGCCCACGTGACATAAGTGAGTGTAGGAGCATGATGGACTGTCCATGGAGTTCTTATGGTATTGTGTGACACTACATGCAACTTTGAAGCATAAGCACACTCTTCACTTTGATATGTGAGCAAATTAAAGAAACAAAGAAAACTTGCATCACGAACGAGTGCTTGCAATGTAAGACTCCTCCAAAGCATGATAAATGGGATCATGCAGTTTGAGTGGAGGAAGTGTAATTTGTGTGTGAGATGGATCTTCAATGCATATAAATGAGTGATGAGGATCCTTGAGCAATTGAATTATTTCATGATCGGAAGTGAGACTAACCTCAAGGGAGCAAGGGCTTGACACAACCATTAGCTCGGGCTGAAGTGCCTTGATAGTCTTGGGTGTCTCAACTCCATTATCAGGTAGATCATCATACACCAGTGGATTCAAAAAATAAACTATGATAGATTCATGATCGTGATCAAAACTAGAAACAAATGGATCAAGACTACCACGATCAGATAAATCAATGACTTATTTAGCATCTTCGTGATCAAATGAATCAATGAGAGGGGTAGATGAAAATTGTATGAAATCATCCTCTGTGTTTCTAGAATAGACAGATGAAGGATCAATTGGATCTTCAATCAATAACTTATCCTCTCCACTTTCGAATGATGGACTAACATCTGTGAGTCCTGCGAGTGATAAAAAATGGGTGCAACCATGGACGAAGACACACATGCAAAATCATGGATGGAAGGCTCACCAAAGAGAGTAGGAAATAACAGAGGGGGCTTGGATGGAAGGGAGTCATCATTCGCCAAGTGTTGATGTTCAAGCTCCCACTCATACTCTTAATGAATGACAACACATTTTGGTTGTGTAACACCAAATGCGTTAGTGGGTTGTTCCTCATTTAAAACAAGTGAAGGGTCTAGATTGGATGAACAAAGGACAACATCATCTGGAGGAACACTTGAGTGTGAAGATAGAGGTCAACGAAAAGAATGCACATGGGAACATGAAGGAATCACAACCAAATCTGCAAAAATGGAGTGGAGTGATGTTTGGAGAGTGTGAAGGATGTACAGATGTGCAAACATGATCCTCAACATCGCTAGGCGATGGTGGAACTATTGAATGAGAGGGAGGCAGACAGTCCGTTGAGAAAGTGCTTGCTTCCACATGAGATTGTGTATTTCCATCAACAAAGAAGGTTGATTGAGGCTTGACATCAAGCTTTGTCTTAGGATGGGTAGATTTCTTAAGACAATACTTGAACCTTTCCTAGAGATAAGTGAACTTCATTTGGCTCCTCAGAGCTTGAACTATAAGTCCTGGAAGTGCTTCTAAAAATGAATAATGGATTCATGCAAAGCCCTTCATTGCTGTAATAGTTTCCAGTCAAGATGGTCTGTATCATAATGATAGAACATGTCTTCAATAAGATCACATAAGTGCTCAAACGAGTGCATGGTGTCAGTTGGTAGGTTGAGCACCCAAAGGAATGGAAATTCGTGAAGTGTGAATGCATGCAACAAATTGACTTGTTTGTCAGTAAACTCATCTTCCCCATGAGTCATGGAAAAAAACTTATGTAAGTGCTCAGGCTAGGCCACTTCACCTTCACCATCATAAATGTGAGTGGACAAGGGATCAAGAAGCCTCCCTGAGATGGAGACATCTTCACGATTTGAAAAACACTTTGGGGAAGAAGAATGCAAGAATCCATGAAAGATATGAAAAGGTTCACAACTAGATGAGAGGATTCTAATTGTCATCAGGCCCTCCTTCAACTGCCAAAAATGTTGACGGTGCTGGACCCACCAACATGTCAAGGGGATCTCCTCGGTAAGAACTCCCAAGTAGACCTCAAACCATTTGTTGTAGGAGTCCGAGTAGTGGGTCGTAAGGTAATGCCTTAACTACAGTGTGGCATAGAGGCAAGTACAATAACTCTGTCAGCAGCAAGGGTGTGACTAATGCAGTGAGTAAAGGAATGTGTATGAGATGTTCAGACAGTTGGATAGGGGAAGGAGGTGAAGGTGAGTTCCAGGTTGAAAGGGATCAATCCCAACTTGGCTAGGAACACACAACACAAAGGACATGCACAGCTTCCGGCGGAGCAGTCCACTTGGATGCAGCAGCCACATCATACAAGGTAAGATAACACATACAACACTCACGGATCAGTCCAAGACAAGTGTGACGGTTGTTATAGGAAGGTTCGAGCGAAAGGTTTATCTGATGTCTGGCAGAGCAGTCGACATGGACGTTTACAACATTAACAACATATGAAACTCATTAACAACAAGATTCATATAATTTCATATGAATTGGTTCATACACAACTATGTAAGTTAAACAACACATATCATTAAAGCAATTGGAGCAGTTCGACTACAATAACAACATATGCATGAAATGTGTTGGCTCTTATTATATAAAGATGTGTAAGTGATGATCATACAATACATCCATGTAAACCTGCTATCCCCAATAGTGGAACATTACAACCATATCTTCCTGCTCCTCCAAAGAGATGTACTAGTTCCGTGTAGTAGAAAAGCCAAGGCACATTACAATACTATCCAAGCCTTCTTCAAAATAATCTTAGTGGAAGCTTGGCTGACTAAAAGCCTATACAATGAGTTATGAGGGACTATTTATAGCGAAGGGTGGGGTGACCCTTGACATTCTCTTTTGTGACCATTCAACTACCCTCATGACTCTTCACCCACTTTATGGCTGTTACATCCACTCTTGAAACTTGACTTACACTTGACATGACTCAACATTACAATGCACATGTACCCATGTGAACAATGGCTTGGACAAGCCAAACTAGACATCATTCGGACATAGACAACCATAGAAGTCCAACTGCTCGACATCCTCATGATGATCAATAATGACATGTTGATGCCAAGATTGGTAGTCCTTGAGAGTGCATGTGTGTTCTGCTATGACATCTATCTGAAAGCTGAACCTTGCCTCCATAGCATCTGGGTACACTGCTCGGGCTCCTCTATCCAACTCGTCTGTGAGCATGAGTATCATTGTCTTTAGTGTGGCCTGACCAGGAACATACTTGTGGATGATGTTTTCACTAATACACAAGTATAAGTTGGTGGCGGTGCACACCAACTCATCGAAGTGTGAGTGAAGCTCCTGTTGGACCCACTTCTTGGTCTTTTCCTGAGTGAGGGTCCCAAGTGACAAGATCGCATGAGTGTGCACTATAACCTCCATGATTTTGAATACTCATGCACGGGAAGCCTGTATGGTATTGATGAGTTGCGGTAGGTCTTCATAGTTCTGGATCTGACTCTGGATATGTGCTTACATCTCGACCGCATTTGCCTTCATCATCTTTGGCAAGTGAAGTGAGGCTCTCTTGTACTTCATCATCCATGCTCACATGTTATAAACAACAATATGTATGTTTTTGAAGATTTGTACTCTTCTTGTACATCACTATTGCCATCTGTGGAGATGAATGACTGATTGATTCACAGTATGAAACTTGGAGTACAATGCTCTCATAATTGTGTCTAAGGACAATACTTCATCTAGTATTTCCTTCTTCCGTTTAACTCGAGAAGACATTGTCACCAAGTCTCTTCCCTGCTTCGCCACCTATAGTTCCTTCACCATTCACTCATTCTTAGGTATGAGAAAATGAACACTTGAGCTAGTGGCTTCAACATACACTCTAGTTCCATTGGCCAACACAGCTGGATTCTTGTGGGAGCCAGTGGCGATCACTTGCTCTTCAAATTGCATAGAGGATGTTTGGTCATTTGAGCTCAATATTATTTGAGACTTCACAACTGATGTGTGATGAGATTCGTCAAAGGAGATGTTGTGCATCTCTATTTCTGGTTGACCACCAAGGATCTCAGTACCTCCTTGGTCATTCGAGACTTTGTCATCTTATGGATTCATTGAATTAGGTGAGTCGACCTCTCTTTGGTGACGCATCAGGTCAGTGTCCTGTTCCAACTCCTACTGCTCCATCTCTGTGTCCAACTATTCATGAGCCTATTCTATCTCGTGAGAAAAGTATTTCCCATATGAGGGTTCACCCTGTTCGCTTGATGCCATATGTTTAGAAGAATCAACTACTTGTACAGGGGTTTCTTCACCTAATTGCATGTGATGTCCCCCCTGCTGAATCTGCTGCTATTGCGCTTCCTTCTCCTTTTGGCACAACTCTTATTCTTTCCATAGTTTCTCCCACAATTCATGCAACTTCTTCTTTACTTCTTCCATTCTCTTCTTATCCCTCGGCCTTCACGCGATTCACTTGTCACGCTGCTGCCTATTCTATTGAATAACCATAGCTACCCATTCTACAAGTGGATTTGCTTGAAACTTGCATCTTTTCTCCTCCTCCATGTAGTTGACAATATTCCTCTTCCCTTTGTCAGGATCTACTGCCTCTATTGTTGCTGCTACTACTGGTACTGATGGTGTTCTCCATGATGTTGCTTCATGTTTCTGTGCTAACTACTTTACTACAAAACTAACCTATTCATTGGGTCTAGAGGGATTTTAGCAATACCTCCATGAGTCTTCCTCTACCCAATGACATGCCCCATGGATCCAATTGAATTGAACTCCCATGAAGTGATCCTTCACAATGCAATGTGGGTCATACAGGTTGAAGCTTTGGAGGTCGAATGGGTGCTTCTTCATCTATTCAGCTTCAACATCCTCTTGCTTGATACTCTGGATCTCATATAACCCGATCCACAATGGAAGAGTGGGCCAAGGTGGCTTCTTCTTCCACCGTAGTTGAGCTGTTAATATTGCTAAGATATGATACGCTACTTTCTGCATGACAAGCACATCCAAAGCAAACTTTCGTGGAACATGTGGAGGCTTCTCCACACTCAACACTTGGATGAAAATGTCGCACGGTGAGACATACCAATCTGTAATGCCTAACAATGCCTTCATCACTTCTTCTAACATGCAGGGTGGATCCTGTTTGAATATCAACCTATATACTAGGGTGACAAGATGGTCGGACAACCATATGATCACTCCTTTGAAGCTACACTCAGATAATAACTTGAAATACATGCTCACAACACGCTTCATTGGAGACCATGCCCAATCTAAGCCTCAGAACTCATGTCGGGCATAGACTGCATCTAAAATGTAGGCGAGCATATAAATATTTGCATGCATCACTTTGGGTGACTGTCGAGCATTCATGACTTGGCCTTTCAGTTGATGAGCCAGTTGCCAGACCAATTGCATGGTCTTACTTTTCTAGCCAGTGGTCCAGCATGACCACCAAACTCTGAGCGAAGGTCTTAGCACTCACTTGGCCACTTAGTCAAAATGTGAATATGACCAAGTATCAGTATTCCTTCCTCAATATATTCATCTTATAGATCTGAGCAGGGGTTATCTTGCAATGAGTTGGCTCCTTTACCAAATCCTTCAAAATGTCTCTGGCGTGGCCTCTGCTGTTGGGCAAGATGAACGGGGGAGTCATGATAGTAATGGGCTAGGTCATCTGATACATCTCATCATAATATCGTGCCCAGAAGGTTTCAATCTTTGTCCCAGTGACACTGGTCAAGGTCATTGTCTCAGGGTCAGTGTGAGAGATAGTCCAATGAATCATGTCTACGCATGGGAAGGTGGGTTATATGCATGCAATCCAGTACAAGGCGGACTTATGAATGTTCACATACATCAGACGTTCTTTAAGTTCTTCCCCAAAAGTACATGCGAATGTCTCATTCAACTCTTACCACTTCAGTTTGATCTCCTTTTCTAGATACAACTTTGTATCTTCGTAGATCGACAAACCAGAAGACACCTGCTCAGCTGTTGCTCCAGCTGCCATACCATCAGTGTCTCGAGATCTTGTTCTCTTGGAAGCCATTGAGACAAATGAATGTCTAAAATATCTGGGAACAAGTAGCATGCATGGCAAGAAATATGTTAGTGAAAACAAAGCAAATTCAGGGAAGGACACAACACATACCTGGGAAACTAATGAGAAATATTGCGCAAATTTCACTAGGAGGCTGAGTCACTGGCTGCCAAAACTACACAAAATAAAGTTTTGGATGTCTCAGAGGCTGGATTGGGTGTTGGATCTGCAAAATTCACAATCTAGGTGGGGCGATGGCTGTTGTTTTTGTGCAATCACAGTCGAGAAGGACTCCTAGCCCAAGGACAGATTTGTGCAATTTCCTAGGCCAAGATGCCACTGTCCTCCAAGAATGTGCAAAATAGTCCAAGAGGCCAGTGCTAGGCTAGAATGCACAAATCTGGAGAGGAAGGTGATCCTTCCTTCCCCGGATTGCACAATGCAACCTTGGTGAAGGCAGGGACTGGGCCAAGGTTGACCTGACTCGTCAACATGCAACTGAAAGTGATTAAGTCAATGAAATGCATTGGGAAACTAGGTGATAGTAGAAGTGATAAGTAGTGCATGAAAAACATAAATGGAAGATTCACCAAATAGATCAACATGCATGTGGGTGAGTCCGTTTGCTGGTTGGGTGAATGTCCATGCAAAATAGTTTCATGCATGCAACAGTAGTGAGATAGAAATGAAAATTTAAACAGAGTTAGGACAAGCTAGAATATATGTAAATGATAGCAGGCACTCAAATAAATCAAGAAAACAACACACACACAAGCAAATACACTAAAAGTGATAGAAATGCTAAAAAAGACATGTTGAGGCCACTTACCAGTGAATAGCTAATCTGGATGTGTCGAAGAGTCCTCTATGTGTTGTGGGATGTCAAAGCTCCAAGATTGATGTGAATGAATGAACTCTGATGTGTCGAATAAATAAGTTTGGTCTCATGAGGCACATGCCACAAATCTAGGAAAAACTGACACTTGTAGGAAGGCTTCTAAAACAACTTTTTATGTAACCCCCAGATGCTAAAAATAGTTCCCTAAATCATGGGATTCCTTTGCCATGTTGTCTCTTGCTATTGCAGGAAGGTCAAATGATGCATGCAAGTCAAGTATCCTTGGTCCTTGTTGGAACTGGTCAACCTAACCGTTCATGCATGCAAGTGCTCAATTGCTTGGGAAAAATGTGCATTCCTGACTGGGTGATGGGCTAACTGCCTAAGAGGATTGCACAGTTTCTGGGGAGAGTAGCTGACTGCTACCCATATTTGCACAAATCCTAGGCTGAATAGCCTGCTGCTTGGAAAAATTGTGCAAATTTTGCTGGGAGGGTTGGCTGGCAAGATTCTGCAATCTTGGAGCTCTACAGGATGTCATAGATGATTGCGCAATTCCTGGAGGGAAGGCTGGCTGCCCATCCAGGAATGTGCAATTTTCAAGGAGAATTTTCTCAGCCTCCATTCGGACCAAGTGTAGGTAAGCAACGTGTCAGGGCAATGGATCGACTGTGATCGACAGGATGCCTTTGTGCGAGGAAAACACTGAATCTTGAGTACTTTACGAAGCAAGACAAAGTGCCATGTAAGGTTTCTAGGGAGGCTCCAAAACAAGCTAACGAAAAACTTTGGAGGGTGGTTGTAGCTACCGCGACACTATCCTATGGAATGAGGCTCCACTATCCCAATACCACAAACTGCCCATCCTCAATGTCACCATGCATAAAATGAGTGTGAAATCCAACTTGAATTGTGAAGCTATATCTTCACCTACTTCTCCTCCTAAGGGCTTCTTGTCAGCCTTCTTGTGCATACACATTGTGGCATAGTCTGTCAGCTCATGACAGTTAAGACATTTAACCTTCGACAAGTCTTTCTTCTTGCGAGCATGACAAGAATATCCTTTGGATTATAATTTTTTCTTCTTTATCTTTCTTTTCCTTTCCATCCTTTGCATAATTCTCCTCATCCTCAGCCTTGGATGAGGTTCCATCTTCGTTTCTCTACTTGATCTCTTCCTATACAAGATGAAACCATAACTTCTCCCAGCTTGTTAGTTTGTGTCTACCATTCATGGAATTCTGATAACTTTGCTAGCTCTTGGGAGAACCAACAGAGATAGAGTTGCCATATCTTCTTCTAGAACAATGATACTGAGCTTGCTAAGCTAATCACGACACCATGTGAATTTTCTCAAGTACTGTGGAATTGATTTGACCTTTTTCATTTTGATGCTACGAAGATTGTCCTTTAGTGTGAGATTCCTATGGTTACTATTGTTCTCAAACAATTTCATTATTTTTTTCCACATCGCAAATGGAGTTTCCTTCCCATGGATATTCGAGACAATATGATATCGAGCTCCCTCCAATATGATCTTCCTCACTTTAGCTACATCCTTCTTCCACTAAGTGAGATACTAGGAATTAGCTGTTGGGGGTTCAATGACATATGTATTGATGTAATCTAGTAGATTTCTATCATCTAATAATGCCTCCATATGGATCTTCATTGCCATAAAATTTCTTGTTCCTTTGAGAGTGTACTTGAGCCTGAGCCCGATGGAAATCATCTTCTCAGTCTTGGAGAAAACCCACAACAATGATATTTTAACACAAACTTTGAAATCTCTTCTCGTCTATTGTGATTCCTACTCAGATATCATGTACAAATTCCTTGTAGATTAAAACTTCTTATGTAATTTTCTAAAACAAACGACTTGAAGCAACTCTACTCATCAACAAAAACAATTAATCGTTCGAGAAATAACAACATAAGGATGAGACAAGATCCTATCCCATGTGTTTAGATATTTATCTAAGGGGAAATAAACTATTGAAAACCCCTTCTTATCTGTATTACATTAGCTAGAAAATAGAGAAGAAATGTGATGCTTGTTCAAGCTTGAATAATCTCTACACAAGTATAATCTATCTTAGAGCCTTAGAAGCTAACTTTGGCCAATACATAGCCAAATTTGCTTCCTTTCAAGCTCATTTATTTCCTTTGGAATCAAACCCCTATTAGTTAGAGAAATTCCCAATTAGAATTGTCCAATCCCTATAGGCCCTTCTCTGACTGCATGCACCACGTGTATTACAATGTATTCTACTCATTCGAAGACATCAAACGCATGCTTCACAACCAAAGGTTCTACTTGGATAATGTGGATTCTCACTTAGCTTGTGTAGAATCCTTTATAGTGAGTAATTCTACCTCTCATGATCTCACAAATCCTCAATTTGATAGTGCTCAGGGGATGACTACAGTTTCCTCTTATCACTACAAGAGATGACGGGTTTCAAGAATTTTTGTCATAAATTTTTGCATGTGTTCTCCAAGTACGGTCTCTTCTTGGTGGTCCTCATTATGCTTTGGCTCAGAAGTACAATTATCTAGAGAATATTTCTCATTGGAAACCTCGATTGTAATGGGGAAACTTGTCTACTTTCTTGCTCCAATTTTTTTGGATGTCACGGTTGTGAATTTGGTATTATTGTTGTTCCTTTGTGTCTCTGGAGGGACTTTAGTTTTTGTAGTTGGCCATTTTATCTTATGGCCACTCTCATTTCTATTTCAAAGATGTGTGATTATGTCTATCATTATTTTACCTATGAATTTGATTCAACGCTTTTCCATGGGGTTACACCATGTTCCCATTTCTGTTGATAACTATGTGTTATGGTGCACATTATTCACTTCTGGGTTGTTTTATGGCTCATAAGCACTTTGCTTAGTTATGTCACCCTAATCATTGAATTTGAATTTGTTGTGGGCTGCTTTGTGCTATGAATCCTCAGATGGTGTTTCTCTATTTGGCTATGGGCATATTTATTCTAAGAAAAATTATAGCATTGTTATCTCTTTTTGGAGTTATGGCACTGTTGTTTCATTTTGGATTTGGTTGTTGTTTTTATCACCTCTTGAGCATGAGGAACCTATTTGAATAAAAACTCTCACTAAACATGGGTACACTATGGCATATTGAATTACATTAGTGTTCTAGGAACTTTATGGATACCTCTTGTTAGTTTTAAGGAGTAATGGCATTGTCAGTATTTGGTAGAGCTCCAGTATTGAGAAAAATTATAATTTTGAAGAAGATTTTTTGAAGGATTAAGGAAGCCAGGTCTTGGTGCCTATTTAGATTTCTTGTTGGTTGTTACTCTATTTTCATGTTTCTCTTTCATGGAAAAGAGTTATTTGGTCAGTGCTATCATGGAACTATGGCTTATTTGGTTAATGTTTTGATAGTGAGGCTAGCTTGTAAATGACTTGTAAAAGTGTTGGTGAAAAATCCATGTAATAAAAGTTAATAAAGGAAAAAATAAGACCACAAGTAAGGGAGACTTATTCCAAGCTGAATGTTGGGTAGGACATGTAGGTGTGGGTTTTCATTTTGGTTTATCATGGCTAAGGAGATGGGAAAAGGCAATGAAAAAGAGATTAAAAGGAAAAAAGACATTTTTGGCACAGTTATTTATGAAAATAAAGGAAATTAGGATAAAATTGAGGTGAAAGGTCACAAGTTGCATGTGACAAGGAAATTGAGGGAAAATGATGGAAAATGAAGAAAATAGAGGCCTCATCGATAAAAAAAAATTTGAGGATCAGTTGGGAAGCTCTTGATTCAAGATTTTTCTTAGGTTTTGGAGCAAGGAAGGGAAAGGAAAGCAAGCGAAGGACAAGGAAAGGAAAGGAAGGAAAGAAAGGATCGAGCAAGGAAAAGCATGAACAAGCAATTTCAGTAGGAATACTTGTATGTAAGATATTGCATGTGTGATTTCCTAGCTGGTTTTGACATGCATGGTTTTGAATGTTGGTGTATGGTTCTCTTACTGTTGGTGGAATTATTTTGTAGGGTATGATAGTGGTTTTTAGTCTAGCCTTGCCTTTTCTAGATGCCAAGGTGTGTTGGGATGTTTATATCGATTTTGAGCTTGGGAATTGTCAAATAGATTTCAGAATTCATGGTGCACGGTGTCTCAAGGTTGATTCTCAAAGGCCTAGGAATCCATTAACTGCTTTTGGTGGGATACATGATAAAGGCTGAGGGAGATGTCTTGATATAGGGCCTAGTGATATGGTTTTGGATTGCATTAAAGCTTGAGAGACTAGTCTTAGTTTAGGGCCTAGTGATATGGGATTGGAATGTGGTAAAGTTTGAGAGACAAGGAGATAGAAAATTCCTCAAGGATAGTGATGGATTTCAGATGGCATTCCAAGTTTGGTTTCTTTATTTGATTGGAGCAGTAGTTTTGGCGTGATCATAGTTTGGTGAGGGTGGAGGTGATTTAGCCTATGGATTCCCTTGTTTTTTCGGTTGGCTTATCCACGAGATCCCACATTCTTGCTTAGAATATGGCATGGGGGTGACTGGATGAAAGAAAGATTTGGTTTAGCCATGTCTATGGTTGAGTGGTATGTGGAAGTCCCGAACCTGGTAGGATTTCCTATGATTAATGAGAGCTAAGTTATATTTCTTTTGTAATTGTTTATATGTGGATTCAATGGCTATTGTATCTATGTTATTTCCATGGTTTTATGATGGTTATAAGCATGGTTAATTGACAAGTTCATGTCATGGTTATTTCATGTATTTACTTGTAATTCTCTAAATGATGGATGAGAGACCTAATTGATGTCATAACTAATCAAGGGAGTAGATGGTCATCAGTCTTTTAATTTTTCATAAGATTTTTCAGTCATTCATGCTCTATCTTGTATGTTAGACTTGTAGATTGCACTGATACCAAGTGTTTGATAGAATGGAAATCTTAGTTGGGGATGGTGATGCCTAGTGCTGAAGTTAATTTTTGGTTTATTAGAATTATTATCATGTCTTTGATTGATTATAAAAGTTACAACAAGTTCTGGGCAGTGGCCAGACTTAGCTAGAAAATTTCCTTAAATTATGTGGACGCTGACATAGGTCTGTTGGGAAAGGTCCTAGGATGTAGGCATGTAGGTCTGTGAGGGAATCTAGAGTTCCTCGGATGCTGACATACCCATAAAATGAGAGATTCCATATGTCAAGAGGTCTAAAAATTAGTGGGGTGCAAGGGCAGGTATAAAATTGTTGATTTGGAAGGATGAGGTCTAGGATGTCTCTTGGGGGTGTTTATTTTTTATGTTTTTCCATCGATTCAATTTCCTTAAGGTCACCAAGGAAGTTGAATCATATCATAACTACCTCTTCGTCACATGTTTACCCTGGTTGGTCAGTTACTTGGGTATATGTGGGAGGAGGGTGGTTACAGAATGGTATGAGAGCGTGATTGCACTCTCCTTGGGTGAATGAGTTTGTCATGCATACATGTTCGTTTCATATGTGTTTTGTATGTTTGTGGATTATGTGCTTGTTGTGTATGTATGGTGTTTTTCATTGTGGCATTTGTGTCTCCATGTGGAAGTTGATGGTGTTGTTGTTGGATGTGATTGTCATGAGTGCATGTCGGTTATGCATTTGTTATGAATGTCAATGTCTATATCTTATTAGGCATGCATTTTCATGGTGAAGGTTGTCATGCATGAGGTCATTGTATGCAATTAGGTCATCATGATGCTATTGTGATGTTATGATGCTAATGTGTTGGTTGATACAAAGAAAGATATGCATGTCATTAAAGTGAAGTTGGAGCACGGGCCTCAAGGCAAGAGCACGTCGTCATATAGGTTTGTATGTTGTGAATACAAGTATGTAGGTTAAGGATTGCTATATCAATTGTCATTATGTCTATGCGTTTCATTCTATTGATGGTATGGTTACATATATGATAGATGCTAGTTGATTAGTGTATTTATATGCTCATGTGTTGAATAGTCATGAATGATAGTACCTTGTGGTTGTATGCATTGCTATTGTTTTTCTATGTTAGATAACTTGATGATTATGTTATATGTTATTGAGGAGTAGGTTATAGGTTAACTTGTCTTTCTTATGCGATAGTTAGCTTGATTATTAGGTTATATTATGTTCATGAGCATGATAGATAACTTGTTGTTCTTATATTCTAGTAACTTGATGATTAGGGTTATTACATTAAAGCCTTTGATGTTATATGTAGCATACTAAGTTGGATTGGTCTGTGCAAATGGATAGGTTTATGAAATTCCGATATGAGTTAATATGATGTGATTTTATGTCATACTAATCCAGACTAACTCTAGAGACATGATTATTAAATATGAATGATAATTGTTTATAAGTTTATGATGTGAGCATGTTAGCTAGTGACTATTATGGATATTATCACCTTATTTATGTTTTAATTGATATGTTGCAAAGATATATCATGCTAGTATAGATTGATTGTGCAGACAAGATAGCCTCGCATGAGATACATTAAGGTTTGAGTTTTCTTATGTTGTATATTTGGTGTTTTAATGTTTGTTGTCTATTATGTCGTCTAGTTGATTTATTTAACATGATATGTTTGAAAGTTGGTTGAATGTTTATTGAATCGCATAATATGAGTATGTGTTCAAATGATCTTGTTTTAAGACGATTGTAATAACACGTGTTGAGACAGTGGATATGTACTTGAGTGTAGTAGATAATATTTGTAGCGTTATGTCTAATGACTATGAGTTGACTATGGATTATTACATGATTGTTAGTCTTGGTAAAGGTTTATTTAGAATTGATAGATATGACTTCCTTCATATTTGGAACATGCGGTTGACATGTGTAAATAGTTGTAGCAAACATGTTTGGTATTAGCATGACAAGGTAACAATATTTGATGTGTTTATATAACTAACAACTGGGTGATGTGACAGTGCATAGTAACACCCAATTGCAGCAAGGAAAAGTTCAAAGAAAAAGATTGGGAAATAATTCTTTTGGCTATATTTGGGATACCCAATTCCAAATGAATGACTGATTTGCATACATGAAGTCTTCTTAACCTTAATCTTCTCTGACATTATGTGGATATGTTCTGGATTCATGACTTGTATTTGACAGGTATATTACTTAGTCTTAGTTATAGGTGGACCTGTAAAGGGAATTGGAGTCCCTTGAGAGATGGTGTGGATGTGTTCAGTTGCATGCAACATGTATGGCACAACAAAGTAAGGTAACTAGTGTATTTTTATGTTTTTTTAAGCACTGACAGTTATGTGTTGATGGTAGTATGATGTAAGGGATTGCATGGAAAAGAAATTGCCATGAAATTTTGAAGAAGGCTCAGGTTGAGATTTCCTTTGGAAGCATTGGGAACCATCAAGATTGAGTCATGGCCTCTGTTGAGAGTCTTTTGATTTGGATTCTTTGTGCTTGATTTGTGACTTTGTTTATGTCTTGTGTATGGCCATACCACTTTGTTTGTGGTGTCGTATTGCTATGGGTTTTCATGGTTTTCTTCTTGTTAGTGTTTGTTCTTTCCTTTTTATGTTTTGAGTCTTTCGAATTGGTTCAGGAAGGAGGAAGTGAATGGAGTTCAGGGAGAGATATGTGGTACATGACATGTAAGATATACCTAGACGAAGCTTGGTGAATGTATAAGGCTAGGTCAAAGCAAGAGTATGACAACTAGTTGGACTGGTTTGGTCTATTGGTGTTAATGGAAGATGGCATGACATTCATGGCAAAGGTAATCAAGAAATGTAAAGTGAAGGGATGTGAGGGATATGATTCATTGGCTATGTTAGGAATGGTTGTTCTCAAAGTTTTGCATGATGTGCATGGATAAAAGGAGTTCTCTTATGGTTGACCTTATGCTATCTATATTATGTTGTGATCATGATTATGTGGACGTCTATATATGTATACATGTATGTATGTATGTATGTATGTATGTCATGTCTGACATGGTCATCATGGATCATGATTGCTTTATGATAATGTTTATATGTACATATGTATGTATGTATGTCATTGTTGGATTAAATCATTATTGTTTTATGTTGATGTTTATATGTTTATATGTGTATGTATGCATATCGGTGTCTGAGAAGATCATGATTGTTTTATGCTAATGTTTATTTCTATGTATCTATGTATCTATGTATCTAAGTATCTACGTCACTTTTCGAAAGGGTTGTCAGGGGTCATTCTTGTGAAGCAATGATTGCTTAGGCAAGTGAATGGCGTGAAGAAGTTCCTCATCTTATGAGGATCAAGTGGGAAGAGTAGTCATGAAGAATATATGAGGTCAATATCACATCGATATGAATTGATGTTGTATGGTTGCATTATGCCTATGTTTATGTTATGGATAGGCTAATGCTGAGAGATATATCAGCGAAATGAAAACAATGTGATGCACGACATGCTTGGATAAGCATGGATGGTGGAAAAATATTGGAATCAAGGCTACTTGGTAAGGACAGTGTGCTTTTATATGTGTGGTACTACTATTGTGCATATGTTGGACATGTTGTATCTGTGATGTTGTGTGCATGTGGTATTGTGTATATATAATGAGTGTACATGTTGTTTATGCAATGTTATGTATAGGGTAGTATAGATAGCATTGTGTGAATGTTACATATGCAATGTTGGGTATAGATGGTGTTATTTACATGTTGGATATGCTGTGTTATGTACATGTTGTACTCTATGTATGATGGATATGCGATATTGTGTGCATATGGTGTTGTGTGCATGATTGTACAAGTGCTGTGAGCATGTGGTGTCATGTACATGTTGTACATGTGGTACCATGTGCATGTGGTGCTATGTACATGTCATGCATGTGATGATATGTGCATGTCATGTCATGTACATGTCGTGTATGTGGTACTATGTACATGTGGTATTGTGTACACCTTGTATAGTTGGTGCTGTGTACATGTGGCGTTGTGTACACGTTATGTAGGTAGTGTCATGTATGTGTGATGTTGTGCACATGTTGAGGAGGTTGTGTGGTGTACAAGTGGTACTGTGTGCATGTTGTACATATGGTACCAATGTACATGTCGTATTGTATTCATGTCATACATTATGTGTTACCATCATGTGGTACTATTTATGTGCATTATGTAGTCATGTTATTGTGAGATGTGTATTCGTTATGTTGTACTATGTGTATGTATATGTATTATGTGGGGTAACACATCAGGTATAGATGTAAGTATTATGTGGTGGTGTACGCCAGGTGTATTCGCATGTATTGTGTTGCGCTGTACATCAGGTGTAGATGTATGTATTGTGTGGTGGTGTACACTGGATGTAGGCATTTCTATTATGTTGTGTTGTACACTAAGTGTAGGTGTATTTCTTGTATGTCAGGTGTAGGTGTATGCATTTCCTTGTGTTGTGTGTTCTGTGTGGTTGTATGTGTGTGATGCACACTATGTGTATGTGCACATGGTTGAGGAGAAGGGACGAGGTGTTTGTCGGGTGTGACAACCAATCTGGTGTGCATACAGACTAAAGACAAAGGTATAAGCTAAGGATTGACTAAAGGATAAGTATCAATATTTTATTTCAGTTTTATTATGCATGTGATTTACGATTCTGGTCTATGATGATTACATGTGATCTATGATTATGGTTTATGATGGTTACACATGATTTATGATTGAGATCCAATATGGTTGTGTTTTGAGCTAATGTGATGTGATATATTTATACATGATGATTTGGTCAAAGATGCTAGTTTGACTTTTTGTGATAGGAAGTAAAGATGATTACAAGTGTACCTTGTTGAGGAGCTACCAATGAGATATGATGTGAAATTATTTCAATTTATTTTAAAACTAATGGTAGTCATGTTCTTTGTTTGAGAAAGCATGAAATGGTTGGTTGGGTGGTTGAACTTGACAACAAGAATACATAGGAGCAGTGAAAAGAACTAGAGCATGCAATATTACAGTGGTAAAGCACTTCAAGAGAAACATCGTTGTGCAACACTAGTACCCGATAGTGTCCATTGATTTCCATGAGCATGTTATGACCGATATGATGGTTTTAGGGTAGATATATTCCTTGGTTTTTGGCCTTCGATGCGAGGAAGCCTTGCCAAAGGATGGATCGCTTGGGATAGGGGATGCTGGGAAACTTGGAAGGTCACTGACTGCATGAAACAGGGTGACGAGATTGCCCAAGGGACTATGTAGCAGATAAGGGAAGGATGAGGATATACTTGTTTTGGTCATGAGAATTTCTATATGGAATCAAATAAACATTGGGAGTGCACCCTAGATCAATGAGCTAGTAACTATTGCATGAGAGGACATGTAGCACATGATTGTAGCGCTAGACATTTGATGTAGCTTTGATTGTAGCAGTGGATCCTAGACTTATTCGGAAGGAGGTGAATCCAGTATTACTTTGAGGGTGGAGATGTGAACCTTTGAATTTCCTTGTTGATTGATACGAGCATTGTATCCTTTTATTTTCTAGCTTAGAAAATGTGCATGTGTATATGTGGCTATTGTAAATATTATAATGAGCTATGTTATAAAGCTCTAGTATGTGGTATGTTGTCATGATGTTTTTACTTTGAGTAGGTCATTCATTGTAAATATTGAAATGAGCTAAGTTATAAATCTCCATGGGAAGTATTTTTTCTTTTCAATGGTTTTGTGGATGTCCCTATGTGATTTAACACTAAGGATGGTGTTCCCCAAGGGAGACGGTTTTGTAACAATCTTGGTGAAAATTCCATGTAATAAAAGTTAATAAAGGGAAAAAATAAGGCCATGGGTAAGGGACACTTATTCCAATCTAAATGTTTGGTAGGACATCTGGTTGTGGGTGTTCATTTTGGTTTATTATGGCTAAGGAGATTGACAAAGGCAGTGTTAAAGGAATTAAAAGGGAAAAAGGAATTTTTGGCACATTTATTTATGAAAATAAAGCAGATTAGGAGAAAACTAAGGTGAAAGGTCACAAGTTGGATGTGAGGAGGAAATTGAAGGAAAATCAAGGAAAAGGAAGAAAATAGAGGCCTCATTGATAAAAAGGTTTGTGAGGATCAGTTGGGAAACTCTTGGCTCAACATTTTGCTCAAGTTTTGGAGCAAGGAAGGGAAAAGAAAACAAGGGAAGGACAAGGAAATGAAAGGAAGGAAATCAAGGATCAAGAAAGGAAAAGAAGGATTAAGCAGCTTCACCAGGAATAATTGTAGGTAACATAGTGTTGTGTTATTTACTAGCTAGTTTTGACATGCATGGCTTTGCATGTTGGCGTATGGTTCTCTTGTTGTCGGTGGCATGGTTTTTCCAAGTATGATAGTGGTTTTTAGCCTAAATTTTCCTTTTCTAGATGCCATGTTGTGTTAGGATGTTTATCTTAGTTTTGAGCTTTGGAATTGCCAGATGGATTTCAGAGTTCAGGACAGAGGTGGTCTCAAGGATACACATAAAACCTGAGGGAGAAGTATCGGTTTAGGGCCTAGTCATCTAGGTTTGGATTACATTAAAACCTAAGAGACTAGTCTCGATTTATGGCCTAGTGATTTGGGATTGAATTGTGGTAAAGCTTGAGAAACAAGGAGACAAAAAGTTACTCAAGGATAGTGATGAATTCTGGATGGAAATCCAAGTTCAATTCAATTTTGTGATCAGAACATCGGTTTTATGTGATCACAGTTTCATGAGGATGGAGTTGGTTTAACCTCTAGATTCCATTGATTGTTTTTGAATTGGTTTATTCATGAGATCCCAAATTCATGCTCAGAATATGGCACGGGGGTGACTAGCTGAAAGAATGTTTTCGTTCAGCCATGTCTATGGTCAAGTGGTACATGGAAGTCCTAACCATAGTCAAATTTTCTTATGATTAATGAAAGCTAAGTTCTCCTACTTATGTACTTGTTTATATGTGGATTTAATGGTTGTCATATCTCTATTATTTCCATGGTTTTATGTTGGTTATAAGCATGGTTAATTGATTGGGTCATGTCATGGTTATTTCATGTATTTACTTGTAATTATTAAAATGATGGACGCAAGAATAATTGATGTCATAATTGTTCAATGGAGAAGGTGGTGATCCTTCCTGCCATGTTTCATAAGAGATTTAGTCATTCATGCTCTGTCTTGTATCCTAGAGCTATAGATTGCACTGATGGCAAGTGTTTGAAAGAATGCTAGTCCCAGTTGGGGATTGTAAGGCATAGTCCTAAAGTTTATTTATGGTTTATTAGTCTTATCATCATGTATTTGATGGAATCTGAAAGTTGCAGCAATCTCTTGGAAGTGGCTAGAATTTTGGGCTAGAAAAGTTCCTTATATTCTGCGATGTTGGCATAGGTCTGCTAGGAAAAGTCCTTGGACATAGCCATGTAGGCCTATGAGAGTGTCCATATGTCCTTGAACACTGACATGACCATAGCACAACAACGTCCAAAGGTCAAGAGGTCTAAAAAGAAATGAGGCCGAGGGGCAAGTTGCCTAAGTGGCTAGGATGTCTCTTGGGGGTGTTCTTGCTGATGTGGAAGGTATGGTTGATGTGTTTCCGTTGATTCCATTTCCTTAAGGTCACTAAGGAGGTTAAATCATATCATAGTAGCCTCTTTGTCACATGTTTACTTGAGTCGGTCAGTTACTTGGGTAGATGTGGGAGGATGGTGGTTACAGAGTGGTATCAGAGCATAGTTGTGCTCTCCTTAGGTGAATGAGCTTATCATGCATGCATGTCAGTTTCATATGTGTTCCATATGTTTGTGGATTATGTGCCTTCTTTGTATGCATGGTGGTGGTCATTGTGGTAGTTGTGTCTCCATGTGGAAGTCGATGGTGTTGTTGTTGGATGTGGTTGTCATGAGTGCATGTCAGTTATGCATTTGTTATGAATCTCAGTGTTTATATGTTGATAGGCATGCATTTTCATGGTGAAGGTTGTCTTCCATGAGGTCATTGTATGCAATTAGGTCATTAGAATGCTATTGATATATTATGATTCTAATGTATTGGTTGAGATAGAGCAGGAGACACATATAATTAAACTGAGGTTGCAACATGGGACCTCAAGGCAAGAGCATGTCATCATAGAGGTTTGTATGTTGGGAGTATAGGTATGTAGGTTAAATATTGTTATATGAATTATGGTTATGTGTATGCCTTTCATTGTATTGATGTTATGGTTACATATATGATAGATGCTAGCTGATTAGTGCAGTCATATTCTCATGTGTCGAATATTCATGAATGATAGTAACCTGTGGTTGTATTCATTGCTATTATTGTTTTATGTTAGATAACTTGATGATTATGTTATATGTTATTGAGGAGTATATTACAGGTTAACTTGTTGTTTTGTATGATAGTTAGCTTGATGATTATGTTATTTGTTGTTGATGATGATGATATATATCTTCTTGTTGTTATATGCTAATAACTTGACGATTAGGGTTATTACATTGAGACCTTAATGTTATATGTATCGTACTAAGTTGGATTGGTCTATGCAAATGGTTAGTGTTATGACATTCACATATGAGTTAATACGATGTGATATGTCATACTAATCTAGATTGATTAGGTAGACATGATAGCCTTCCCTAAGATACATTAAGGAATGAGTTTTCTTATGTCATATATTTGGTGTTTGAATGTTTGGTGTCTGCTACATCATCTTGTTGATTTATTTAACATGATATGTTTGCAAGTTGGTTTAATGTTTATTGAATTGCATAATATGAGTATGTGTTCAAATGATGTTATTTTAAGATGATTGTACTAACACATATGTTTTGAGATAGTTGATATGTTCTTGGCTATAGTAGGTAACATTTGTAGCATGATGTCTAATGACTATGAGTTTGTTATTTATTATGACATGATTGTTAGACTTTGTAAAGGTTTATTTCAAATTGATAGATATGATTTTCTTTATATTTGGAACATGTGCCTAACATGTGTAAACAGTTGTAGGAAACATGCTTGGTATTAGTGTGACAAGGTAACAATTGATGTGTTTATATAATTAACAGTTGGGTGATGTGAGAGTGCATATTAACACTCAATTGCAGCAAGGAAAAGGCCAAAGAAAGGAATTGTGGAATAATTCTTGTGGATATGTTTGGAAACCCTAACTCTGAATGAATGAGTGATTTGCATAAAGGAAGTCTACTTAACCTTAATCTTGTCAGAAATATGTGGATATGAACTAGATTCATGAGCTTGTATTTGACATGTATATTATCTAGTCTGTAGTTACAAGTGGAGTTTTCAAGGGAATTGGTGTGCCTTGAGAGATGGCGTGGATGTTTTATATTACAAGAAACATGCTTGGCACAACAAGGTAAGGTAACCAATGTATTGTTATGTTTATTTAAGCACTGAGAGTTATGCATTGATGGCAGTATGATGCAATGGACTTCATGGAAAAAAAATTGCCATGAAATTCTAAAGAAGGGTCAGGTTTAGCTTTTCTTTGGAAGCACTGGGAACCATCAAGATTGATTTTGATTCCTTGTTCTTTGTTTGTGATTGATTTGAAAATTGTTTATATCTAGTGTATGACCATAAAAAATTGTTTACGGTGTCATAACTTTTATGGGTTTTCATGATTTGCTTCTTGTTTGCATTTGTTCTTTCCTTTTTATGTTTTGAGTCTTTGGAATTGGTTGGGGAAGGATGAAGTTAATCGAGCTTGGGGAGAGATGTGTGGTACCCGATAGGTAAGACAAGACTTGGATGAAGCTTGGTGCATGTATAAGGGCAACTGAAGGCAACAACATGACAACCAATTGGACTAGATGGGTCCATTGGTGTAACTGGACGAGGGTAGGATAGTCATGGGAAAGGTAATCAAGAAATTTAAAGTGAATGGATGTGAGGCATCTCATTAATTTTCTATGTTGGAACGGTTGTTCTTAATGTTTTGCATGATGTGCATGGCTAAAGTGAGTTCTCTTAACATTGACCTTAAGCTATCTGGTAATTATGTTGTTATCATGATTATGTTTATGTCTATATGTTTATACATATATATATGTCATGTATGACAAGATCATCATGGATCATGATTGTTGTATGCTAATGTTTATATGTACATATGTATGTATGTTTGTAATTTTCTGACTAGTTCATTATTATTTTATTTTGATGTTTATATGTATATATTTGTATGTATGCATATCCTTGTCTAACAAGACCATGATTGCCTTATGCTAATATTTATGTATATGTATCTATGTATATATGTATCAATGTCACTTTTTGATAGAGTTGTCAAGGATCGTTCTTGTGGATGAATGAATGCTCATGAAGGTGAATGGCATGAAGAAGTTCCTTGTCTTATGAGGATCAAGTGGGAAGAGTATTCATGAAAAATATATGAGGTCAATATCACATGGATATGAATTGATATTGTATGCTTATATTATGCCTATGTTTATGTTATGGACAAGCTAACAGTGAGGGATACATCAACGAAATGAAAACAACGTGATGTGTGACATGCTAGGATAGGCATGGATGGCGGAAAAACATTTGAAGCAAGGTTTCTTGGTAAAGACAGTGTTGTTTTAGATGTGTGGTACTATTGTTGTGCATATGTTGTACATGTTTCATCTATGATGTTGTGTGTATGCAGTGTTGTGCCTATATAGTAAGTGTAAATTTTTTTTATGCAATGTTATGTACAATGTGGTACAAATAGTGTTGTGTGAATGTTGCATATGCAGTGTTGGGTATAGATGGTTCTATGTACATGTGGGATATGCGGTGTTGTGTACATATTGTACTGTGCACATGATGGATATGTGGTGTTGTGTGAATATGGTGTTGTACGCATGTTGGATATGGAGTGATGTGTACATAGGGTGCTATGTACATGTTGTATATGCAGTGTTATGTACATATGGTGTTGTGTGCATGTTGTACATATGGTGTTGTGTGCATCTTGTACATATGGTGGCATGTACATATGGTGTTGTGTGCATGATTGTACAAGTGGTGTTGTGAGCATGTGGTGTTGTACATGTCATATTGTATGCATGTGGTATTGTGTACAGGTCGTGCATGTGGTGTTGTGTACAGGTCGTGCGTGTGATGTTGTGTACATGTGGTGTCATGTACATGTCGTGCATGTGGTATGTGTACATGTGGTATTGTATACACGTTATATAGGTGGTGGAGTGTATATGTGGCATAGTGTACATGTTTTGCAAGTGGCGTCATGTACATGTGATATTGTGCACATGTTGTGCAAACGGTGCGATGTACAGGTGGTACTGTGTGCATGTTGTACATATGGTACTGGTGTACATGTGGTATTGTGTGCATGATGTACATGCTATGTTGCAGGCATGCAGTACTATGTATGTTCATTGTGTAGTCATGGTATTGTCGCATGTGTATTCATTATGTTGTATTTTGTGTGCGTATATGTATTGTGTGGGGTTGTACATCAGGTATAGATGTAAGTATTGTTTGGTGGTGTACATCGGGTGTAGGCACATGTATTGTGTTGCGTTGTGCATTTGACGTAGGTGTATGTATTGTGTGGTGGTGTACACCAAATGTATGTGTATGTATTACGTTGTATATCAGGTGTGGGTGCATGTATTGCCTGGTGTTGGGCGCCATGTGTGGTTGTATGTGTGTGATGCACACTATGTGTATGTGCACATGGTTGAGTAGAAGGCACTGGGTGTTTGTCGGGTGCAGCAACTGATACGGTGTGCACACAGAATAAAGACAAAAGTAGAAGCTAAGGATTGATTAAAGGATAAGTATCAATATCTTATTGCAGTTTTATTATGCATGTTATTGATGATTTTGGCCTATGATGATTACATGTGATCTATGATTCTAGCTTATGATGGTTACATGTGATTTATGATTTTTATCCAGGATGGTTGTGTATTGAGCTAACCTAATATGATATATTTATACATGATGATTTGGTCAAAGAAGCTAGTTTGACTTTTTGTGACAGGAATTAAACATGATTGTAGGTGTACCTTGTTGACAAGCTACCAATGAGATATGATGTAAAATTATTGCAATTTATTTTAAAACTAATTGGAGTTTTGTACTCGGTATAGGAAAGCATGGAATGCCTGGTTGGGTGGTTGAAACTAACGACAAGAATCAGCAAAAACAACGAAAATAATTATAACATGCAATAGTCGGTAAACCACTTCACGAGTAGGGCCATTTTGGGACACTGGTACCTGATAATGTCCATTGATTTTCATGAGCATGCTATGACCATTATCATGTTTTTGAGGCAGGTATATGCGTTGGTTGTTGAACTCCTGATGCAAGGAAGCCTTGCCAAGGGATGGATCACCCGGGATAGGGGATGTCGAGGAACTTCGAAGGTGTGTGACTACATAGAAGTGGGTGACCAGATTGCCCGAGGGACTGTGTAGCAAAGAAGGGAAGGACAAAGATATATCATTTTTGGTCATGAGAATTGCGAGATGGAATAAAATGCACACTGGGAGTGCACCCTAGAACAATGAGTCGATAATTGTTCACTGAGAGGACATGTAGCATGAGACTTTAGTGCCAAACACTAGATGTATCTCTGACTATGACAGTGGATTCTGGACTTCCTTGGAAGGGGAGTGAATCTGGTATTACTTCGAGGGTGGAGGTGTGAACCTTTGAATTCCCTTGATGATTGATACGAGAATCATATCCTTTTATTTGTTGGTTTAGCAAATGTGCATATGTATATATGTGGCTATTGTAAATACTATAATTAGCTATGTTATAAAGCTATAGTATGCGATATGTTGTCATGTTGCCATGATTTTTTTATTTTGAGTAGGTCATTCATTGTAAATATTGTAATGAGTTAAGTTATAAAGCTCCATGGGTGGTATGTTTTCTTTTCAGTGGTTATATTGAGGTCTTGGTTTCGTTTAAGAACGAAGTCTGTGTTCCCCAAAGGGGTATTAGGGGAATTTTCTAGTTTAAAATGGGCCCTCTAATAAAAATGTACAACCAAAATAAACTTTTTAAGAACAAATAGGATTCAAGATGATGATATCAACCATGGAGGATGATTCACCATTTTTGGAGTAAAAAAGTAAAAATATTGAAAAATAATTAAATTTAAGTATGGGGGTTTACGCAGTGCATTATATTAGATATCATTTTGGGATTCAACTGCGTTAAGTAAGTCATTCACGTATGACCATTTCCATGAGAGGTAGTCGTAACTGACTAAATTCTCATGATTTTTGAATAGTTGACTTAGCACTCATTGCATCGGGTGATGCCCACAGGGGTGAAGAAGTGGGATTGAAACTAGTGAAATGTGGAGAACGAATCACATAGCATCAATCATCACTTCCGGGGCTTCCACCCGGTAACCAGGACTTCCCAGGAGGTCACCCATCCCAGATCTCCTCTGGCTCAAGCGCGCTTAACTGTGGAGTTTTTCCCACAATCAAGCCCACTTAGCTTGCTACCCCATTTGCAAAACCTTAGCAAGTATTGTGCCTCATGAACCATTCAAGTAGAGATCCCTTGATCTTTTTGAATTTAAGTAGGGGGTTTACGCAGTGCATTATATTAGATATCATTTTGGGATTCAACTGCGTTAACTAAGTCATTCACATATGACCATTTCCATGAGAGGTAGTCGCAACTGACTAATTTATCATGATTTTTGAATAGTTCACTTAGCACTCATTGCATCGGGTGATGCTCACAGGGGTGAAGAAGTGGGATTGAAACTAGTGAAATGTGGAGAACGAATCACATAGCATCAATCATCACTTCCGGGGCTTGCACCCGGTAACCAGGACTTCCCAGGAGGTCACCCATCCCAGAACTCCTCTGGCTCAAGCGCGCTTAACTGTGGAGTTCTTCCCACAATCAAGC
>APFE030701606.1:148980-207563 GCA_000404065.3 Pinus taeda
AATCATGAGAAATTAGTCAGTTACGACTACCTCTCATGGAAATGGTCATACGTTTGAATGACTTACTTAACGCAGTTGAATCCCAAAAATGATATCTATCTAATATAATGCACTGCGTAAACCCCCATACTTAAATTCAAAAAGAGTCAAGGGATCTCTACTTGAAGGGTTCATGAGGCACAATACTTGCTAAGGTTTTGCAAATGGGGTAGCAAGCTAAGTGGGCTTGATTGTGGGAAAAACTCCACAGTTAAGCGCGCTTGAGCCAGAGGAGTTCTGGGATGGGTGACCTCCTGGGAAGTCCTGGTTACCGGTGCAAGCCCCGGAAGTGATGATTGATGCTATGTGATTCGTTCTCCACATTTCACTAGTTTCAATCCCACTTCTTCACCCCTGTGAGCATCACCCGATGCAATGAGTGCTAAGTGAACTATTTAAAAAGCATGAGAAATTAGTCAGTTACGACTACCTCTCATGGAAATGGTCATCCGTGAATGACTTAAAAATAACGCAGTTGAATCCCAAAATGATATTTAATATAATGCACTGCGTAATCCCCCATACTTAAATTCAAAAAGAGTCAAGGGATCTCTACTTGAATGGTTCATGAGGCACAATACTTGCTAAGGTTTTGCAAATGGGGTAGCAAGCTAAGTGGGCTTGATTGTGGAAAAAAAACTCCACAGTTAAGCGCACTTGAGCCAGAGGAGTTCTGGGATGGGTGACCTCCTGGGAAGTCCTGGTTACCGGGTGGAAGCCCCGGAAGTGATGATTGATGCTATGTGATTCGTTCTCCAGATTTCACTAATTTCAATCCCACTTCTTCACCCCTGTGAGCATCACCCGTTGTAATGAGTGCTACGTGAACTATTCAAAAATCATGAGAAATTAGTCAGTTACGACTACATCTCATGGAAATGGTCATACGTGAATGACTTACTTAACGCAGTTGAATCCCAAAATGATATCTAATATAATGCACTGCGTAAACCCCCATACTTAAATTCAAAAAGAGTCAAGGGATCTCTACTTGAATGGTTCATGGGGCACAATACTTGCTAAGGTTTTGCAAATGGGGTAGCAAGCTAAGTGGGCTTGATTGTGGGGAAAAACTCCACAGATAAGCGCGCTTGAGCCAGAGGAGATCTGGGATGGTTGACCTCCTGGAAAGTCCTGGTTACCGGGTGGAAGCCCCGGAAGTAATGATTGATGCTATGTGATTTGTTCTCCACATTTCACTAGTTTCAATCCCACTTCCTCAACCCTGTGAGCATCACCCGATGCAATGAGTGCTAAGTGAACTATTCAAAAACCATGAGAAATTAGTCAGTTACGACTACCTCTCATGGAAATGGTCATACGTGAGTGACTTACTTAACGCAGTTGAATCCCAAAATGATATCTAATAATTAAATTACTATTTCAACTCTTATTTTCAACTTATATTCCTAAGGTTTTACTCAAATTTTTAGCAAGAGTACTCATTAGATGCAAAATTTAATTCCTCATCCAAGTAGTGCCCATGTTGCATACTTTCGATGGACCCTGCTACACAAAAAAATGAGAAATACATGAAAAAAAGTGTTTATAGTCAAAATTTTCATGCATTTCTCATTTTTCATGTAGCGGGGTCCATCAAAAGTATGAAATATGGGTACTCCTTGGATGAGGAATCAAATGTTTCATCCAACGAGTGTTGCTTCTTGAAATTTGAGTAAACCCATAGGGAGATAAGTTGAAAAAATAGTTTTCCCATTTTCCCCTCTAAAACTTGATGATGTAATATAATCTTATTTTATTATTTCCACTATTATTTGATAATTTCCTTAGGAGGTTCATTTTAGACCTCAAAATGCCCCTAATGAGGGTTCTGTAACAACCTTGGGGAAAATTCCATGTAATAAAAGTTAATAGAGGAAAAAATAAGACCACAGGTAAGGAAAACTTATTCCAAGTTGAATGTTGGGCAGGACATCTGGGTTTAGGTGTTCAATTATGTTTATTATGGCTAAGGAGATTGGAAAAGGTAACGGAAAAGGTATTAAAAGGGAAAAATGCATTTTTAGCACATTTATTAATGAAAATAAAGGAAATTAGCAGAAAATTAAGGTGAAATGTCACAGGTTGTATGTGAGGAGCAAATTGAAGGAAAATAATGGAAAATGAAGAAAATAGGGACTTTGTTGGTAAAAGGGCTTCTGAGGATGAGCTAGGAAGCTCTTGGCTCAAGATTTTTCTCAGGTTTTGGAGCAAGGAAGGGAAAATAAATTGATGGAAGGATAAGGAAAGGAAAGGAAGGAAACTAAGGATCAAGGAAGGAAAAGTAGGATCAAGCAACTTCAGTAGGAAATCACAAATGCTCATGTAGCATTTGTGATTTCCTAGCTATTTTTCACATGCATGGCTTTGCATGTTTGTGTATGGTTCTCTTGCTATTGATGGCATGTTTTTTCAAGGTGTCACTGTGTTTTTCAACCTAACCTTGCCTTTTTAGATGTCATGGTGTGTTGGGGTTTTTATCTTAGTTTTGAGCTTTCGTATTGTCGGATGGATTTCAAAATCCGTGACGGAGGTGGTTTCAAGATTCATTCCCAAAGGCCTAGGAATACGTTGACCAATTTTGGCGGGATACACGATAAAGCCTAACGGAGAAGTCTTGGTTTAGGGCCTAGTGATCTAGGATTAGAATGTGGTAAATCATAAAATATTAGGATACGGAAAATTCTTGAAGGATAGTGATGGATTCCGGATGGAATTCCAAGTTCGGTTCGGTTTTGTGATCGGAGAAACAATTTTGGTGTGATTATGGTTTGGTGAGGGTGGAGGTGATTTAACCTCTGGATTCTCTTTGTTTTTTTCTTATTGGTTTGTCCATGAGATCCCACATTCATTCTTGTAATATGGCATGAGGTTGAATGGATGAAAGAAATATTTGGTTTAGCCATGTCTACAGTCTGCTAGTACGTGGAAGCTCCAAACCTGGTCAGATTTTTGAATGAATAATGAAAGCTAATTTCTCTTACTTTTGTACTTGTTTATATATGGATTTAATGGTTTTTATATCTGTATTATTTCCATGCTTTGATAGTGGTTATAAGCATAATTAATTATCTAGTTTGTGTAATGATTCTTTCATTGATTTACTTGTAATTGTGAAAATGATGGATGCAAGACCTAATTGATGTCATAACAGTTTAAGGGAGAAGCTAGTGATCCTTCTTTTCATGTTTCATAAGAGTTTTCAATCATTCATGATTTGTCTTGTATCCTAGGTATGTAGATTGCACTGATGCCAAGTGTTTAACATAATGTCAATCATGGTTGGGGTGGTCAAGCCTAGTCCCGAAGTTGATTTTTTTTATTAGTATTATCATCATGTCTTTGATGGATTCTAAAAGTTACAAAAAGTTCTAGGCAGTGGCTAGAATGCTGGACTAGAAAAGTACCTTAAATTCTATAGACATTGGCATAGGCCTGCTAGGAAAAATCCCTGGATGCAGGCATTCAGGTCTGTGAAAGTGTCTAGAGGTTAAGAGGTCTAAAAACTAGTGGTACCCAGGGGTAGGATGCTTGAGTGGTTGGGATATTTGTTGGGGGTGTTGCTGCTAATGTGGAAGGTATGGTTGATGTGTTTCCATCGATTCTATTTCCTTAATGTCACCAAGGCGGTTTAACCATATCATAGTAGCCTCTTCGTCGCATCTTTAGCCAGGTCGGCCGGTTACTTGGGTAGATGTGGGAGCAGGGTGGTTACATGACCTATGAAAGGTTTGTGGTATTAGATGTTGCTGAAATGAAGAGCATGTTCCTTCTCTGTGTCTCAATTTAATGTGGGTATTCAGGGTATCTTAGCTTCATCTGTACTGTTGGGGGATCTCAAAATGAAATTTATGTAATATTTTTTTATAATGAATACAAAGTTTTACAACTTTATATATAATTAAAACGTACAAGTTTAAGAAATAGAATTCAAGGTATTTTGGATGTTTAGTCCAATCTTCAAGAATACCCTAATTGCAGAAGATAGACATTAAATTAAACTTAATATGAATTTTATGATAAAATTAAAACTAATGTAATGACCAAATTTATAAAAATGAAAATTGTGTAAGTAAAATGTGTAAAGTATTTACCATCTATATTTTTTAATTTAGAGCAAACCAAAGTCTTAAATCTTAACCATATGTACATGAATGAATTTTATCTATATATTTCAAGTTTCATGTTACAAAAAATCTGAGAACAAAAGTTATAGCGAAAATAGAAAGATAACTTGTGATGAGAATTTAGGAAGCTTAACTTCCTTAGACCGTATATCTGAATTAATTATAATGGAGCAAGGCCTGAGTTTTTAACCACATGTAGGTGAATATCTTATATATCTATCCTCCATGTTTCACTATTTGAAAAATTGCAAAAGAAATGTTGTAGTGAAAATTCCAAGGTGACTCTTTCACCCAATAAATCACATTTTTTCTTCCACCTTTGGACTCCAAGAATCACCCCAAAAAATATTCCTTATCTCCACATTTAACTAAAGGTCTCTTATCTCTTGATTGTGTCCAAATTATCTCATATTCCCTTTATTTATAGTGTTCATATGTTCACTTATGGGGTTGACTTGTAAAATTGATTGGGTCATCTTGTGTGTACTTTAGATGGGCCATCCTAATGAAATCATTCATATACCCTCATTCATATGGATTTATATGGATTGTAATATACCATTGGAATGATATTGTAATAATATTGCCAACCATGTGTATTATGCTCTAATTTGAGCTATGAAATTAGAGTAAAAATTTCTTCAAATATAGGGTATTAGAATTGAGCATGAAAAGTATAGAAACAATATTTCCAACAATTGTGATTTACCAATCTTTATCTTTAACATACATAGACTTCCCATGTCTTTTAAATCAATTCCAACACTATCTCAAAATCAAAATCTCATACCATAATAGTGGGTTGCTCTGTAGGATCAACTCTCACCATGAGACAAATTAAATAGAAGTTCCCCATTTGATGAAGGATCTTGATGCAATGGACACATTTGATTGCTAAAGGGAAAATATTTATTAGTCTCCACTACACTCATGATAATTATGATCCACAAGAGGTGGTTAGTCCATGTCATGACACACACAGGGAGCAGTGAACCCAATTTCTGCCATTTTTATTCCAATTTTGAGGTGAGGAGTTGGTGTGGTATTCCATGGACCGAACCATTTTTACACTATCTCTATTTCTTTGAAAAGAGCTATTATTCATTCTAAATAGTACTATATGCAAAATGTGTTCCCTCAGCATGTTTATGTTCGAGATAGCCACCTTGGGGCCTACAAAGATTTTGGTGCTTTGTCTTCTTGGTTTATGGTTTTGAAACAATATCTATTTTTATTTATGTTAAATACCCTTTCTATTTTACTCTTTTGATATATTTTGGAGATCATCATAACCACCATCTCTCTCTATTTAAGATATCAACAACCACCATTCTAGCTAGTGTTTGTTCAACAATAGTTTATTACTTTATTTGTTGATGGAATTTGGATTTTCACCATATTACTATTATCACTACTATATTTTTCTCTCTATTTGTTCCATTTCATTCTCTTCCTTTCGTTCCATTCCTTGTAAGGTTGAGATCATTATCCACTGAGGAGTACTAGCTAGCTAGACAACCTAGCATTTTTTTGCTAATAAATTCATTTTCTAACATCTGACTGAAGTTATTTCATAGAAAAAATATAGTATATTCATAGTGATATATCCATCATAAAATATTTTATAAATATGATGAAATTATATGCCAAACATATTGTTGAACACCCTGCCTGACAAAGTTATTTATGATATACAACTTATACCAACAGTCACAATTTTGGATGTATTTTTTCGATTTGATAACAGATTGACATCATTTCAATTGGACAAGGAAATATATTCATGTATTTGTTTCAAAGATAAATATGCTTTGAAAATACAGATAGTGGATGGGTCAAATGTGTCAATGAATAGATTAGGTAATAGGGTTTCAATAGTTCAAATTTAGGACAGGTAGTTCGTACTGTTGCCATAAATTGCCAATAAGAAACAAAAATAAAGTTATAAAATTGTATTGTAATATATATTCATAAGAGACTATAAACTAGAAAACAATTTTTAAAAATTCATCCCTTGGGTTTACCAAAAATTGACTATCCCAACACTATTAAATTTCCTCTTTGAAATCTAGTAAGTGTTTGGACCATATATTTTTCATTTGATTTCTAAAGTACTAAATTCAAATTGCATTTGAAGATAAATTTGAAGGGATATTTTCGATGGATATAGCTTTTAAAAATATTCCCATAAAATATCTCAAAATGAGACCATTCAAATTATATGTTTAGCATAGTGTTCAAGGAAATGCTACAAAAAAGGAGTTGTCTTGATTTTTCATGTATGGAATTTTTATTTTTATTTTTATAGAAATCACATATATCAAATCTATCAAATTATCACTCTCCTATTTTTCACTTGTATGAGAGTGATTTGGTATAATACATTGGTTTGGATCCAACTATACTTTTGGCCCTAACATTGATCAAATATTGAATAGGGATTTGTTGTGCTACAAGGCCTAACATCAACGTAATTGCAAAATTTGAACAATTGGACATATTCTGGGCATATTGATATCTGTTAAGAAACATATTCACCTAACACCTATGTAAACAACCTACATTCTCACAATTTTTCTTGGGACAATATTCAAGATACATATGTGTTAATGTCCATTTTACAATTTTTATAAAGTAAAAGACATTCAACAAGAAAGAATTGGAGAAGATAAAAAATGCAAGTATATGGATACAAATTGGTTGAAGTATATTATATGATGATTATTATAAATTATTTTGTAATATTATGATTTGGAACATTATTCCTATTGGGAACCAACCATACCATTGGGCTAAGTACTACAATTAAAAGGACTAACTAGGAACTTGCTTTACGCTATGGCTTAACATCAACATGACCATAACTATTGAACCACTAGTCATCTTACGAACATATTCAGATCTACCAATAAACATTGGCACATAACCATGGTGATTGCCATTTCTTTATGATGATAGTGTAGATAAAATATATATCAATTTCAATATTACATTTTTATTAGCCTCCCAATGAGGTCTTATAGTGAAATGGTCTTCAATAAATTAAAACAAAAAAAGGATATGAAACACCTGATCAACTCTTACAAAAAAAACTTATGAACAATGGTCCCCTTACCTTTGAAGGTTTTCCATATTTTTCTACAAAGGATCTAATGGATGCATGCCAAAAAACTATGGGAAGGTTTGTGGATTTTGTGAAGCATTTTTTATTTGGTGTTATGTTGTAGTCATATGAGAAAAATGGAAATTATAAAGAGAGTCATAAAAAGGAACCAATAAGGTGAATAAACATTCTTCAATGCTAAATTAAGATCACATGAAATTAAACCTACTAGTACTTCTATTAAAAGCTTCTGAAAGCGATTCAAAAAAGAAAAAAAATGGTAATCTTATAGCAAATAAAATTTCTTATAGAAGGGAACAAATTACTCAAACTAGAAAGAAAATTACAATCTTGTAGGAAATGAACATGCTTGCAAAGATAATTAAATTACTCCTTTCATTCAAAATATTATATTACTTGTACAGGAATGATGATCTATTTGCAGAAATGAATTTGACTTTTGCTTGAAAGGGAATATCACAAAGATGAAATATTTTTCATATAAAAGGAACTATGCAAAAATTATTTCTATAAATAAAGAAATGCAACCATAAGTAAATAGATAATTGCAAAATTAACACAAGAAGACATTGAAGAACAATACATAAACTACATGGCACTATGTTATACTAGAGTGGATCTTTCTTCCATATATCAGGGTGTTGATATTAGTCTATATCAACATTCACTATATTTAAAACATAAGTTGGTTAAAAAAATCAATCTAATACTAATATATAACATAAATAAATTAATTATAATTCCATAATAAAATATTATAGATTACAATGTAGATTAAAATAAGAACTTAGAAACTATAATATATTCCATCATAAATTAGATTGTGATCCAAGAGTCCTCACAGTAAAATGGATAGGGAACACTTTTTTATACACAAATTTTATTAAAAATAAAATAGCAAATAATAAATGTAGATACACAAGTTTCTAATGTGATTTACATAATTTTATAATAATTAGCAACTTATACATAATCCCAATACTCTTAGTAGCAACTCAAATAATTCCAAGAAACTTGTTTACAACTCAATATAATAATTCCAACATCCTTGTTTAATCCCATTGAATTTAGGATTCCTTTCGAGTGTGAGATAAGAAGTGGGAGGTAGGAGTCATAACGACATGGTTAAAACACATCGAAGAGGGAACTTTAATAGTGATTGGCTTCCTATATCCATGATATCTTCAATGTGTAATAGCACAAAGTAAACTAACATTAATGTTTTAATGAAAAACAATACTTACAGTCTGCTAAATGATCACAAGATTTTGGGGACGACTC
This sequence comes from Pinus taeda, assembly GCA_000404065.3. Taxonomy (NCBI): domain Eukaryota; kingdom Viridiplantae; phylum Streptophyta; class Pinopsida; order Pinales; family Pinaceae; genus Pinus; species Pinus taeda. The sequence goes on from APFE030701606.1 coordinate 157,552, forward strand.
TCCTCCCAACCGTAGGCCGTAGGCTCAATTGTGCAGGATTCTGCTACAACTGGCCACCCCCGAGCCCTCAATCAACGATTATTGTCAGTGCTCCTAAGTCTTAGTATACCATTCTCCCAAGAGAATGAAAGATAAAATCTCGGAATGATGGAATGCAAGAATGCCTCTCATCTTCCTCATCAAGTAATAAATCAAGAAGACTAAAAATCAAGTTGCATGTAGACACATGGAGAAGTAAACTAACATTAATGTTTTAATGAAAAACAATACTTACAGTCTGCTAAATGATCACAAGATTTTGGGGACGACTCTCGGTATCAGATCTGTAAACAGAACTCTTTCATTACAGCTCTGATACCGAGAGTCGTCCCCAAAATCTTGTGATCATTTAGCAGATTGTAAGTATTGTTTTTCATTAAAACATTAATGTTAGTTTACTTTGTGCTGTTACACAATGTAGATCTTCAAACCTTATGTGGAAAATCAAATTTCCACTCACATACACCAAAAGAATGCCTCATTCATCTTCAAACTATTGACATAATAATTCAAAATTGCTAAACAATAAATGCTATCTACCCAAATTAAGTAAAAAAATGTGAAATGTTAGAATATTAGATTTATGAACATTGAAAATTCATTATCCATAGATAAACACTTATACCATATAAGTTATATTTGAAGATATTTTCCATGGCCAATGGTGGTCGTTGAGGATTGATTTCCATGCATCCACACAACTATCTTGAGGATTCACAAAAATGTATGTGGAGTAGCACCAACTAGTAACTCATTTTGAAACCATTAACAAACTAACCCATTTTTCAAAGATAAAGGAATATAGTATTTGTCTAATATTTAATTGTAATTGATATGAACTACTTAAGAAGTGAAATGAAAAAGTCTTTGGTCTAAACCCATTAAAATTAAGAGGGTCATAGGTAAGACTAGTAGTATGGGCAAGAAAAAATACATTAAAAATAGGAAAACCATAATGTAAAAATATAACATTTATGTAGCCCAATAGGAATATCAAATCTAACCTATACTTAAAGTTTCACTCCTCCAAAATGTATCTCATAAACATGGTCCATCATATTTCTCATATGTTTCTCTAGGGATTCGAAGAGAAAAAAATTCATCTAGGATCTCTTCACCCATCGTCCACCATAGAAAGTCCTTGAATTTTTGATAAATGTATTTATTGGGATATATTAATTCAAGACCCAACAGCATGTACCTTGATACAAATAAAGAACAAATTTATTTGAGCACACTTATCTCCCAATAGGGGAATTTTGATGTCTAAAATGGGCCTCTTAAGAAAAATAATAAAACAATAGTTAAAATAATAAAGTAAGAATTATGGACTTTTAAGGAAAATGAAAGGAAACTAATTTTTTTATTGTAATTTCAACTAATCTCCTTTTGGGTTCACTCAAATTTCAAGAGTAGGCTCCTGTTGGATACATAATTTAATTCTAGATCCAACACATAACCGGTTATGTAAAAATTTAATAAGATGTAATTATAAGTTAATTAGGAAAAAGGGAATGATCAAAATATCATGCCCTTTCACCAAGAGCCGCCTAAGGAAATATATAATCCAAGTGCACTTTTATGTAAAAATCATTCATTCATCAATAAAAATATATGTTTATGTCTATTACTGAGTTGTCTACTCCATTTAGTATTAGAGCATTGTTCATTCCTTTGTGTGTGTAGGTGAGAAGTTCGTTGGTATGTATCAATTCTAGTTCATCATGTCTACCACTGTCAGTTGTGATTATGCATGTGTCCCAACTAAGCTCCATTGTCCACTGATCATAACCACCGTCCAAACACACATTTTTTCCATCTCATTCTTTTCGTGTCTGTTTCATTGTTTTTTCCTATGTTCTCCTACAATGTCAGTTGTCAACTTGTTCTAGGTGTGTTGTTCCCCTAACATAACACCATGTTCACCTTCCGGATCATTCCAGACCACATTTCTCCTTAGCTGCCACTTCTTAAACTTTTGTTTCCCTATTTCCTAGTCAACCTATTTTCAGTTAACGTCTTGCTCTGGGACTTGTTTCTGGACTATGCTTCCTCTACATATTCGCTGGAACCTTCCAATGAATTTGTCGTCCAAGCTACCAAAGTTGTGTAATGTTGTCAACTATCAAACCTTTCAAGTCACACTCCTTGGTTGATTAATAAATAAATTCTGTTGGTTTATTATCTTTCTCAATATTATATAATAAATTATATAATAATTATAACTATAATAGTGATAAAACTAGTAATTATAATTATATTAAAAATAAAAAATAAAAAATTAGGGTCAAGTTAAGGAACAAGGTTAATCTAGATAAATATACACCACCACATACTCGTTCGATGTTGTCATCTATGACAATTGCTGATTTTAACAAAAAAATGATTGATCTCAAGACTAAGGTGAACGAACATGACGAAAAAATTGAGGAACTCCAGGATACAACGAAGACAATAGAGTCATAATGAGAAAAATCATAACGAATTTAGAAAGGATCATGTGATTCTTTCAATAAGGTGGACCAAAATCATATTGCATCATCAATAGCTCATGATCAAGAAATGGTGATGTTGACTTGTATTTGTGACTGGTTGAAGATTACACCTAATCAAATACCCTAGAATAATGAAGCTACGCAACATCTAAATTCTATGGAGACATCAAATTTGCCAGACTCACTTGAGACACCCAAGTCTCAAAAATCATCTTCCAAGCCCAATAAATAAAATAGTAACATGAATTTTCAAAATATGCAGCTCTAGAATAAATACTCAAATATGTAATTATCGAATCAATATTATTTCTTCACTCAACTAGTGGCTACATATCAATGAAGATAAAAAATGAAGCTCTCCAAATTTAAAGATAATGAGAAATGAAGTGTCGCATGGTTCAATAAATTAGAAGAATATTTTGAGATTTACGATATTGAAAATGATGATGAAAATATGAAGCATATATCCATGCAAATGGAAGGTGAATCATATTTGGTATTTTTGGTCGAAGAAGATGTAACTTTCTATCAGTTGGAAGAAATTAAAAAATGCATTTTGTTGTCGCTTTTTCTAGCACCTGTAGCACAAGTGCTTAAGGAGATATAGAAAGCTTCCTAGAGATAGCCTTTGGGTTGATTGTAGACTAGTTCCTAGGAAATCTTAAATAGAGGAGTGCATTTTAGATTATCTAAGGGATTAGTTGCACTTCAATTGTGATGAAATTTGAAAAGAAAATAAAATGGGGCTTCATTGAATAGCCTTTCATCAAGATGGACTCAAGACAATACATGGATCCAAATGTTCAAGGGGTAAATCAGGCAAACCTCAAAGAGAAATGCCTTGTTATGGTGGCCGACACACAACAATGGGTAGCTTAATATTGACATTACAATAAAGTGAAGAGGAGGAAATAAAGGAGGGAATTCGATGCATAGGGATGCCAACAAAATCCTAAGCAACAATGTTCTAGCAGAAATATGGAAGAGGGAGAAGATGAAAGAGTGGGAGAGGAGTGCTAGTCATCGTTTTAGACCATGTACCATGGGCAGATTTGTCACCAAAAGCTTAAGAAAAATATGTGCACATTACATGTACTTAAGTAAATCTGTAGCTAACATAGGTACTGTTACTACTTGGTAAGAAATATAAAATCATGAACAAGGGGGAAACATGTGGCTTCATCACACTATTTTAGAGAAACAAAAAGATATGTGGAATGAGATTACAGAGGGCGAAACATACTACACATTGCCTAATTAGAATCACCAAAAAGTTTCTTTAATATTCAAGATGAGTCTCATTCACCAATCCATTTACATTTAGCAATCTACTAATGAAGTCCCTCATGAACAAGAAATTAGAACCAAATGGAACCAAAGAATTTGAACCACTGTGTGTGTAGAATTCTAGAACCTCTATTAAGTGTTTCTTCCCCCTATTTATACATAGAAGGGGGGGGGGGGGGGTATTTGAATCAACATTTACAAAATAACTCAGCCAAGGTCCAAATGTCAGGTTGACTAATTGTCTAGGCATGCGATAGCTCTACTGCACAATGTAATTCCCAAGGATTTGATTCTTTTCTTGAAATTAAATATAAGTTATAAATATACTAAGAAAATGAGAACTAGATGATGATGGTGGAAGATGTCTCTCTATTGTTCCTATGAAGGATTTTGATCAAGCCATGTCTCTGTCATGATGTGCCTTTCCTATTGGTCGGTTGATTCCTATCACTTTCGCCTTAACTGCCCAACTTCCCCACTCTCTCGAGCTTATAGCAATCGACTGTGGTTTCCTGTTACAGAGTAGAAGTGGAGGTTGTCCTGCTAGTCCTTCATTGTGTATCTGAGAGGAGCCCCATGTTGAGCCATTAAGTCTTCCTAAGTACCATGCCTCCATTTACTGTCCGAAGATGTGCAATGAAGTAGTCAAATTCATTTTTGCGGTCCGTGTAGTCCTTAGCTTCTAGTTGCAAGGGCTTCTACAGGATTAGCCATATCAATTTGCAATTGACACATACCTCTATTTAAAGTATCAACTGCCGACCCATCAAACTTTAAATATTTGTACCAAGCTATCAGGGCATCACGACATCAGGACTTTTACTCTAAAAGTTGTTACCAATAGCGAGTTCTGATGCTCCTTCGACCCCTTTGGTTTAACCCCTTTCTACATTTCTTGTCATATGACTGGGGGCCATGACCCAGGACTTAGTCCTTCATATCGAAGCTCCTTTCTTGGTAAATCATAATAGGGGTTTCTAGTCGGGAATTTTACATTGGATCCAAAACATGTTTACAACCTCCGATTGTGATAGCTCTTTAGCACTTGGCCCTTGGCTCCTTTGGCTCTTTATGTGACCGCGAGACAAACCCTACATCAGAGCCCTTTATCAGAGGTTTCCCATATGTGATTTTAATATTATCAGCATTCGGCAATTTCATGACGTTGTATTTTGTTGGACCCTTTGGTACTGGTGATCGTTGATATTCGATAGCCCTTTAATGATCAACCCTTAGTTCATCGGCTCTTTATGCGTCTGTGGGCCAACCCCCTTATCGGAGCCCCTTTATTGACAGATCGCAATTGGCGTTTTAACTTCAAGGTAGTAACATGCCTCAACCTGCAAACACCGATTTTTGATAGCCGATGTGACGTCATCACTGCCATGTTGCACTTCCTGAGTGGTGAAATGTGTCACTCGGATATGGACCCATAGGATCCTAAAAATTCCAGATAGCATGCCGCGTGTCCTCTGTACTGCAATGTCATGGTCACTTCAGCACTACCATTTCTTTATCATCTCCAATAGTGTTCTGCCACATGTCCCCCCTGGAGGAGAGAGAAAGGGTCCACTTGCTCTTGTTTTTTCATTAAAACCTTTGTTAAATTGTTTTCAGCCATCCCAATGTTTTAACACCATCGTCATATTCCTCCCACAACTTCTTAAGAGTGGTCCATTGGACTAACCAATTGTTGATATGCCTGGACCTGCTAATCACTGATTTTACCCCGAACCTCTAATTGCCTCATCTCTTCCTGGACCTACTGATCACCGATTTACCATATCAAGGATTGCTAATCGCTAATTTCTCCCTTACATCCCCTGCTTCTACTATGGAAAACTGATATTTCGATTTTCAATGTTCTCCTAGACCTTTGATATGCTCTTCTCCTTCACTTCAAAGGCAACAAAATGCCTCAACTTCAACAAGCCATATCTTATGATCCATAAGTCCATTTTTGAGCTTCCATACACCATTGGAAAGATCGTTCCAAGCACCATGAAATGGATGGGGTCTGATTTAGCTATGAGAGATTATGTGGCCTAGAAGATATCTACAAAATTTACTACTCCTTTGCAGTTTGGATGACTAAAAACACGATTTGTAGTCAACGACAACATTAGCTCCAACTGGGGACAGTGCCTTGCTGGAAAGGTGTTGAGAACCTACAGATTGACAACTTTCACCATTAGGCATGGAGTTAAAAACACAATGAAGGTATATAACCACAAAATCTCCATGAAATGTTATTCCCAGAGAGTCATTTCCTCATCAAACTAATATCGAAGAAAATTAAATTCTACCAAATAGAAAGTAAATGCTTATCTAGTGAGATTATTTATATACAAATCCTACCTATGTACATGGCTCAATTCAGCTAAGTGAGGTCAACCCTCCAATGGAGCTAGGCCAACATTTGTGTATTGGATCTAATGCCTCTGTGTTGCTGAATTTTAAAAATTAAACTAAGCATGCACCATGAAAAATCTTCAAACAAAAAACTTGATGCATACTCCAAAAGCAATCTCTGATGATGACCGAAGAATGTGCTCATGTAATTAACTATAGGGTCATAGAGTTGACGAGAAGAATTTGTAGTTGCCTTATTTGCATGAAATTTCTGTTGACCAATATCTTCTTGGTCAAGGCAGCCACAAATATTTTTTCAGCTCCTCAACCTTAGATTTTTTGAGAAAAACTTTTTAGTGATATTTTTCTACTCATTTGTAAATGGGTCAACCCTCTTAGAAATCTGTAATAGATTCTTGATTGTCTGAATTTTAAGAGTCATGGACTGCAGAATCTGCTCGGAATTCCTAGCATGAATCTTTCTACAACAAGCAGTTATAGAATCTACTTGGTCTTTCAAAGTTGGGCTCTTTTTGAAATTTTTGTTGTTGAGAGTTTTATCCCCACTTTCTTGTAAGTGGATCCCTTTGACAATCCACAATCATCTCATCCTCCTCTGAATAATATGAATCATAAATTAGAGGAGGTTCTTCATCTTCTTCTCCATGTTAAGGATGTGCATTGGAGATTGGAGCCTCTTTGTTGACCACCTGGTGGGCCTCCTCTTCTTGTGCAGCTTCCCATGACTAGGATTGTTGTGGCTCTGCATCACTTCTCTGAGGGTTTATTTGGTTGAATAATATCTCTGAGGGTTTATTTGCAGCTTGATTATTTTTCCTTCTTATCTTTCTTGCTCATTGGGTGATGCTCCTTGATGCATGTAGATGTTTTCTTGGAGCATATCTCCACAAACATCTTCAGTACAATCATTAACCTAAGGAATATTTTCAACATTAAAATTCACACAAAAATCTTCAAACAGAGCATTCAGTGGATATAATATTTTGCAATAATGATGGAATGCCCTATGAAAACATTTTAATGAAGATATGCTACCATAAGGTGTTGTTCTGTATCAAATTCTAAAATCATCTTCTGAAGAGTACATGGACAATTTTATTCACGCATCTTAAAAAATAATACCCTGTTGTTCCATGCATTCATGAAAATCCTTAAAGTGTTGATTTGGCCTTCTATCTATGTTTCCACTGAATCTAGGCAAATAGGTATTCCATTCACGAATGGAAGGGACATGATTGGGATAACCAACCATAGAAGAAACATTCAATGTGGAAAATTGGTTGTATAGGAATGCAGGAATGGCCATTTTGAAAACCCCCTAGGTGAGTGATTTCAAGTTCAAAGGTAGGGAATGTTTTCGGTTCCTTTATCATCAGAGTGGGTATGAAGTTGCTTGAAAGCTAGGATGATAAAATAGAGGTATATAGTGGAGTCACCAGGATGTTTACCATAAAATTGAAATAGTGGAGTTGTGAAGGTGAGAGATCTTCAACCCACACTTCCCTTACCCACCTAACAGAGGGAATGTGAAAATTTATCATACCCAGGAAAAATATTCTAATCCATTCCCTAGCAATGGCACCAGAAAGATGTTATCACTTTTTCTAGAACCTATAGCATAAGTGCTTCAGGAGATATAGAAGCCTTCTTAGAGATAGCCTTGGGGTTGATTGTAGACCAGTGTCTAGGAAATATTAAATAGAGGAGTGCCTTTGAGATTATCTAAGGGATTAGTTGCATTGCAATTGTCACGAAATTTGAAAAATAAAATAAGAGGGGGCTTGGTTCAATAGCCCTCAATCAAGGTAGACTCAAGCTAATACATGGATCCAAATGTACAAGGGGTAAATAGGGCGACCCTCAAAGAGAAATGCCTGGTTCTCATGGCCGGCACACAACAAAAGTCAGTTTAATATTAACATTGCATTAAAGTGAAGATATCGAAAGAAAGGAGGGAATTCAATGAATAGGTTAGCGGGCTGCCAAGAGAATGCTAAGAAACAATGTTCCAGCAGAAATATGGAAGAGGGATGGGATGAAAGAGTCGAAGGATTGGAGTGATAGTAAGGGTTTCAGGCCATGTGCTCATAGGCACATTTGTCACCAAAATCTTAAGAAACTATGTGCACATTACAGGTACTTAAGTAAATCTCTAGCGAACACGAGTATTGTTGCTACTTGGTAACAAATATACAATCATGAACAAGGGGGAAACATGCAACTTCATCACAATATTTTAGAAAAATAAAAACATATATGGAATGAGATTACAAAATGGAAAACATATTTCAGATTTCCATGATCGGAATCACCAAAAGAGTTTTATTAATCTTCAAAATGAGTCCCATTCACCAATTCATTTACATTCAGCAATCTACCCCTCAAGTCCGTCATGGACAAGCAATTAGAACCAAAATGGAACCAAATAATTTGGGCCACTGCGGGTGCATAATTCTAGAACCTCTATTAAGTGTTCCTTCCCCCTATATATACATAGAAGGGCAGGCTTTGAATCAACATTTACAAAATATCACATCTAAGGGCCAAATATCAAATTGAATAGCTATCTAGGCCTGTGATAGCTCTACTCCCCAAAACGATTCCCAAGGATTTTATTCCTTTGTAGAAAATAAACAAAAATTACAGAAATAATAATAAAAGGAAAGTTGGATGATGATGGTGGAAGACATCCCTATAGTGTTCATATGAAGACCTCTGATTAGGCCACGTCTTTGTCATGGTGTGCCTTTCTTGCTACTTGACCAATTCCTACCGCTTTCGTCTTAACTGCTCGACTTCCCCACTCTCTAGAGATGATAGTGATCAACTATTGTTGCATGTTATAGAGTAGAAGTGGAGGTTGTCCTAGAATTCCTTCATTGTGTATCTGAGTAGAGCCCCATGCTGATCCATTAACTCTTCCTGAGTCCCATGGCTCCATTTACTGTCCGAAGACGTGCAGTTAAGCAATCAAATTCATTTCTGTGGCCTGTTTAGCTGTTCGTTTCTTGTTTCAGGGGCTTCTACCCGATTAGCCCATGTCGATTTTAAATTGGTCCATACCTCTATTCAAAGTCTCAGTTTCTGACCCATTCACTTTTAAAGCTTTGTAACATGCTATCAGGGCATCTCGACATCCAGACTTTTACTCTAAAACGTGCTACAGACAATGAGTTTTGATGCTCCTTAGTTCCCTTTGATTTAGCCCCTTTCTATGTTTCTTCTCATACAACTCGGGTTGATGACCTGGGACTCAGTCATTCATATCAGAACTCCTTTCTTAGGTAATCATAATCGTGGTTTCCAGTCGAGACTTTTACATTCGAGCCACAACATGTTTCTGACCTCTGATTGCGATAGCTCTTTAGTGCTCACCTCTTGGTTCCTTTGATCTTTATGTGACTCTAGGAAAACCCCAACATCAGAGCCCCTTTATCAGAGGTTTTCGATCATCGATTTTAATATTATCAGCTTTGTGCAGTTTCATGATGCTCAATATGGTTGGACCCTTTGATACTTGCAATCACCGATATGCAGTAGACCTTTAATGCTCGGCCTTAGCTTCCTTGGCTCCTTCTGTGTTTGCGGGCCAACCGCCTTATCGGAGCCCCTTTATAGGCATATCACAATCATGGTTTTAACTTCGAGGTAACAACATGCCTTAACCTACAAGTGCTAATTTGTGATAGCCGATGTGATGCCATCACTGCCAAGTCACATTTCTTGAGTGGTGACACGTGTCACCTGGATATGCCCCATAGGATCCTGAAAATTTTAGATTCGCATGCCACATGTCCTTCGTAGTTCCACATCAGGGTGATATCAGTGCTATCATGTCTTTATCAGCTCTAATAGTGTTCTACCATGTGGACCCCTAGAGGAGAAAGGGTTTTCTTGCCCTTTGTTTTTCATTGCAAAGCTTTGTTAAATTGTTTTCACTCATCCTGCCATTTTAACACCATCATTGTATTCCTCCCACAACTTCTTAAGAGTGGTCAGCTAGACCCACTAATTGCCAATATCCCTGGACCTACCAATCGCTAGTTTTACCCGATATCTCTGATTGCCTCATCATTGCCTAGACCCGCCGATCACAAATTTATCATATCAAGGATTGATGATTGCTATTTTTGCCTTGACCTCCCTTGCCTCTATTGTGGAAAACTTTGATTGTGATTTGCAATGTACTCCCAGACCTTCGATATTCTTTTATCCTTCATTTAAAAGGCAATAAAATCCCTAAAATTCAATAGGCCATATCTTCTGATCCAGAAGTCCATTTTCCAACTTCCATATAGTGTTGGAAAGCTCGTTCTAAGCCCCATGCGATGGAGGGGGTCCAATTTAGCTTTGAGAGATTTTTTGTGTTGGAAGATGACTGAAACCTTTACTGCTATTTTTCACTTTGGGAAACTAAAAACACAATTTACACTGAGTGACAACACATTCTTTAAGAGGTTCGAAGGCATTAAGGAAGAAGAGTTCTTCTCAAAACTCACCAGATTATAAAGAAAAGGATATGTGGATGAATACACTTGAGAATGGGAAACTTTAGCTACACAAGTACTTGGATTATTAGAAACTTGTCTCATTCAATCATACATCATGAGACTTAAACCCCATCTCTAGGAAAAGCTTTAGTTTCATGACATCACTTCTATAGAAGAAGTAATACAGAATTCAAAAGATCCTAAAAGGAAGCACGAAAATATGCAGTGGAAAAAATTTGAAACAGTATATTCAATATGAAGATTTCCCCAAATTGTGAACATGGATAATATAAAATATTTCCTACCACATCTTTGTGGCAGAGATAAAATTGATTTGGAAAGGCAAAGAATGAAATAAGGTAAGTGCAGCCATTGTGGCAGAAAATGCGACACTAAACATAGATGTGCTAAGGGAAAAGAAACTAAGAACATATATACATATGAAGCAACTAATGACTCAGAAAGTAACGAATCAAATGTAGAATAAATTGAATATTCTCTACAATTTTCTCCAGAACCAGATTGTAACAGTCTGGGTGAAAATTCCATGTAATAAAAGTTAATAAAGGAAAAAATAATAACCACAGTTGATGGGACAATTATTCTAAGTTGAATTTTGGGAAAGACATCCTAGGGGGTGTTCATTTGGGCATTTATGGCTAAGAAATTTGGCAAAGGAAATGGCTAAGTCTTTGGAAAGGAAAAATGACATTTTTGGCACATTTATTTATGAAAATAATGGAAATTATGAGAAAAGGGAGGTGAAAAGTCATAGGTTGCATGTGAGGAGGAAATTGAAGGAAAATAATGGAAAAATAAGAAAATTGGGGCCTCATTCATAAAAAGGATTATGAGGATTAGTTGGTTACCTTTTTTCAGTTGAGGTTTGGAGCTCTCTCATTATTCTCTCTCTCTCTCTCTTCGACACTTAGAGTTTTCTTGGATCATTTTGGGATTGGAGAAAGAAAGGAAAAGAAGGAAAAAGGAAGTAAAGATCAAGCAGGGAAAGGAAGGATCAAGAAACTATAGTAGGATTCATTACAGGTATCGATTTGCATCTGTATTTTCCTTGCTAGGTTTGGCATGTGTAGCATTGCATGTGGTTCTTTTGTTGTTGTGGCATGGGTTTTTCAAGGTGTAATAATGTTTTCAGCCTACCCTTTCCATTCCCAGATAGCCATTGTGTGATGGGTTTCTTATGTTTTGGTTGACCTAGATTGTCGGTTGGATTCAAAGCTGAGTGGGGTGGTTCTATGAATGATAGAGAAAATGGCCTAGTGGTTCCTGAACAAGACTTTGGATCACAGTAAAGCCACTAGCCTAGTGACCCCTAAGCCAAATTGTGGGTTGGGTAAAGACATCATTGTGTTGCCTTAGTAGGGCTAGGAATCATTGTCCCTGAATGGTAGGATATACAGTAAAGACAAGAGGTGGGTTTCTCTCTATTGGACCTAGTAATCTTTGGTTTGGGATATGTGTTAAAGACTAGAGAGTGGGTCTAAATTTAGGGCCTACTGATTCGGGTTTGGATTGCAGTAAATCTTGAGAGACTATAAGACAAAAAAATTCCTCGTGGTGTAGGTGGAGAAATCCTATGCAATCCATTCTTGTTTGGCCTAGTGATCGGGTGGAGATCATAATAAAGCTTATTATTATATGTTCATTATGTTTGCCTAGTGATCCAAGATGGATTATGGTAAAGATTGGCTTCTATTAATGAGGGTGAGGTGGTTTAGCCTCGGTATTCCCTAATTGGCTCTTTTGGCTTGAGTCCAACATTCATACTTGAAATATGGCATGCAGGTGAATGGATGAAGAGGGATTTGGCTCAATCATTCTATGGTTAGTTAAAACGTGGAAATCCCATCCCGGGTTTTTTTTTTCATTATTAATTAAAGGCTCTTTCTCTTTGTCTTTCTATGAGCATTTTTTATGGATTATATGTTGTCAATATGGGTATAATTTCATGAGTATTTCTATTGTTATTATGTTGGGTATATTTGTATTTTATGACACCAATTTTGCATGGCTCTTAGCATGTTTTCACTTATAAATGAATGGATAATGTACCAATGTCCTAATAGATGATAATACACCAAATGGCATGAGGGAACAATGGTTCTTAGAGATTCTCATATAAGTACAAGATCCCTATGTTTAATTTTGTTGGTTACACATGTAGATTACATGCTTGTGACATGTTTAATGAAATGCCTATCATGGCTATTAGGGGTATAATTAAAGTCTTGTTTAACTTATTGATTTAGCATGAGTGTTTCCCTATTATTTGACTGATCTTAAGCTATCATTCCGTTGTGGGTAGTGACCTGAGCTTTGGGACAGGAAAAGTGGCTGAAATCCCAAGGTCCCTGGCATAACAATGGCAATTTGGGTCTCTGAATGCTGGTAGGAAATCCTGTTAGAGAAACTTTGGTGTTCTAGATGCTATCATGGCTATAGCATGGGAGGGACTGAAGCTTAAGATATCCATAACCATTAAAGAACTTCTGAGATCTAAAATGGTCCTCCTAAGAAAAATGTACAACCAAAATAAAATTTATAATAACCAATAGGATTCAATACGAGGATGTCAACAATGTGGGACGATTCATCATTTTTGTGGTAAAAAATTAAAAAGATTAAATATAATAAAAAAATAAAGCTACTTTTTCAGCTTGTATTTTCAACTCATCTCCCTAAGTTTTTACTCAAATTTAAAGTAGGAGTACTTGTTGGATGCAAAATTTAATTCCTCATCCGAGGAGAACCCATTTTTCATACTTTCAATGGACTTTGCTACACTAAAAATGAGAAATACATGAAAAAACATGATTGCAATTGTTGTACTTGTTTCCCATAGGCAGTACTTGGCTACAAAAGCTACGCCAAGAAAGAAACTCAACCAGTCTTTAGGCTCAAGCTGGCCCTTGAACCAGAGGGGGATCCCTCCGTTATTATGAGGCTTTGTTTGATGTTGTTCACCTGTCACTGAACAACATATTTTGAAGCAAAATGGCCATATTTATGGTTTTAATTGGGGGTGGTAGATGATCAATGAAAATTCCTATTTATGATTTAAAGGCTCTCTCACAGGGTTCCTTTTGAAAGTGTCAACTTCCAACCTGACAGAACGACTTGATTTGTATAAGAATTTGGCAGAAGAATGTAAGGATATTGCTAATAATTGAGTAGCCAGACTGATTACTTGACCACTAGGAAGATTTGGATGCTTGTAGAAGATTTCTATAGCCCAACAAAACAGATTTAAAGGGAAATATAATTGCCAGACTGAAACCAATAATAAGAGGAGCTATTTCAGACAAATAGCCTAATAAGCTAATCTCTTTTAGTGGCTGTCAGAAAGCACAAAACAAAAACCATTTAAAGAGGAGTTAGGATGAACAAATAGTCCAATAAACAAATCTCTTTCTAAAGATAATGATTTTGTAGACCTTCCTATAAACACTTTTATCATGTGTAGAAATAAGGTATGAAAAGCTGGAAAAACATACTTGAAGCACAAAATTCTGTCAAAAGTAGAGCCGTAAGGATTTCACTAGAAAAACTAGAACATAAGATTTATTACAGAGTTAAGATTTTTGGCATCAAAAGCCCACCCATATTACTTCAATTGATGAAGTATTATACAATTTACTCACAAATTATCTTGATAAAAATATCAAGAGCTATTACAAATATCTGAAAGTTGCGTTACAAAAATAGAACAAAAATAAAGGTAACTAAAAGTATTTGAAGAGTTCTTATACTATCCTTAAGGACTTATGTTGATAAAGAAGAGAAATTTGAATTTGATTGCAACTCAAATTTGATGAGGTGGCTTCCAAGTCACTAACTGTCTTGAGATTTTTCCTCTCGAATTTCTGAAACATAGGGTCCAGGCATCCCTTCGAATATCTCAATTTGAGCTAGCTATGTGAAAAATCAGAGAATTTTTTATAGTACAATACCTTAGGAACAAAAACCTCCTCTAGTTTCCCATGTTTCATCTCTGATTATCCACAATAGTTTCTGCAAAACGATGGCTTAACTAGGACATTACACAGTCAGAAATATAGGCTAAACATGGTGAGAGTTTATCTCCCAAACCCTAACACATGTGTGAAACATGAGATATAATTTTGTATTTTGGAATCTTATGAACCAAAACCTCTCCCTGTTTCCAAATATTCATCTTTGTTTAGTCACAATATCCCTTGCAAAGGGTGACTAAAACAGGAAATTTCTCGAAAACATGCCTTCAAAGATGCATTTGCATCTCCTAAACCATAATAGTTGTTAGAAACTGAGAGAGGCTTTTGTACATGAGGATGCTATCAACAAAAACCTCTTTCATGTTTTGAAAATTCGTTCTCATATTGTTTTAAACCATGTTTGAATTTACTTTTTTATAGCATTTAATCATGTTTAAATGCATGATTAACTAAATCAACCAGCTAATGAAACTTAAATTTAAATTTTGAGGGTTCATTTACTCTTGCAGACCCATTTATTATTTCTAAACTATTAAAACCTATAATATCAACAAATTTAAATTATAGAAACTAATCATGTTACAACATTGGCTCCAATGGGCACTGCTTCCCCCTGTGGTATGGAGAGAGCTAGTAGACTAGCTTCCTTTAGTGTTGGGCATGGAGTCATACCATAAAACCACCAACCCTAATTTTCCATCTTATGTAGAAATATAGTCAATCCACATGGATCAATGTAGTCATTTGAACACTCTGCTACTGGACAGTGCAACCTATAGTTGTAACATGCAACCATATGCCTGCACTAATTTGGATACTCTTTCATACTGAAATCTGAAAATTGAAAATTTGTAGAGACTGGAAATATAATCTCATCTATCATATACTCTTCAAATCACACCACTCATAAACAACAAACATGTTGATCTACTACATATTGAAACTCAAGGAATTTATTCAATCCCACACCCCGATCTAATTGAACTAAATTTTTTTACACTTTTAGGTGTAATCTGCTTTCTAATGTAACCAAGTGTAGAGTGGATTTATTGACAAATCAAGTTGCCAGTAGCTGAAAATATGAAGAGTATATACAATATGAACATAAAATCCCATGAAAAACTTATACTCACATGTGTACTTTAAAATCTACATCCTCTATAGACATCTTAGACTTCTAATCACATATGACAGGAAAAGACATATGCTACTGATTGCAACTATCAATGAACCTTGCGTAGCAGTAAAGGCAGCTCACATTTGAAAAAGGTGGAACTAATTACCTAGTGTAATCGCCATATGACAAAGTAGAGTCACCAGGTGAAAGAAATGCAACCAATACTAAATGCCTACTCCTTGTTCACTAGCAAGGAATAGATCTAATCTTTATCATTCCCCAAAGAAAGATATCTTCATTACTTCGCTCCCCGGAAACAGTGCCAAATTTTGTACCTGTTTCCCATAGGCACTCCTTGGCTGGAAAAACTACACCAGGAAACTAACTCAACCAATATTTAGGCTCAATTTGGCCCTTGAATTGGAGGGGGCTTCCTCAGTTGTTACGAGGCTTTATTTAACGTTGTTCACCTGTCACTAAACAACAGCCTTTGAAGCACAATGGCCAAATTTATGGTTTTAATTGGGGGTGGTAGATGATCAATGACAATTCCTATTTATGATTTAAAGGGTCTCTCATAGGGTTCCTTTCGAAACTGTCAGCTTCCAGCCTGATAGAATGACTTGATTTGTATTAAAATTTGGCAGAAGAATGTAAGTAGATTCCTAATAATTGAGTAGCCAAACTAATTACTTGACCACTAGGAAGATTTGGATGCATGTAGAAGATTTCTACAACCGAACAAAATATATTTAAAGGGAAATAGAATGGCTAGACTGAAACAAATTCTAAGAGGATCTATTTCAGACAAATAACCTAATAAGCTAATCTCTTTTAATGGCTGTCAGAAAGCACAAAACAAAAACTAGTTAAAGAGGAGTTATGATGAAAAAACAGTCCAATAAACAAATCTCTTTCTAAAGATAATGATTTTGCAGACCTTCCTATAAACATTTTTATCATGTGTAGAAATAAGATATGAAAAATTGGAAGAACATAATCAAAGCACAAAATTCTATCAAAAGTAAAGCCGTAAAGATTTCATTAGAAAAACTACAACATAAGCTTTATTATAGAGTTAAGAGTTGTGGCATCTAAATCCCACACATATTACTTCAATTGATGAAGTATTTATACAATTTCCTCACAAAATATCTCAATAAAAAATATCAAGAGCTATTACAAATATCTGAAAACTGTATTTCAAAAATAGAATAACTAAAACTATTTGAAGAGTTCTTGTACTATCATTGAGGATTTTTGTTGATAAGTAAGAGAAAATCAAATTTTATTGCAACTCATATTTGATGAGGTGGCCTCCAAGTCGCTAACTGTCTTTCAACTTTTTCCTCCTGAATTCCTGAAAGATAGGGTCCAGTAATACCTTTATTTCTTCCAAACCTTAATAGCTGTTAGAAAACGGAGAGGGGTTTTCGTAAGTGATGATGTTGGAAACAAAAACCTCTTTCAATTTGTAAAACTTCATTTCCACATGCTCAGAAACTCCATTTGCAAATACTGACTAAAAATAGGAAAATCTGAGAAAACATGCATGGAAAGAGTCTTCGGAATATCCAAAATCATAACCTCTGTTACAAAACTGAGAGAATATTTTGTAGATTGGAATCTGAGGAACAAACACCTCCTCCATTTTACCATAATTCATTTCTAGTTATCCACAATATGCTCTGCAAAAAGGCGATGAAAAGAAGAAATTTATGCAAAATATGCCTTTAAAGATGCATTTGTATCTCCCAAACTATAAAAGTTGTTAGAACATTGAGAGATGTTTTTGTACATAAGGAGGTTATCAACAAAAACCTCTTTCAGTTTTGGAAATTCATTCTCAACTATTTGTAAACCATGTTAGCATTTACTTTATTACATCATTTACTCATGTTTAAATGCATGATTAACTAAATCAACAAGCTAATGAAAATTAAATTTACATTTTGAGGGTGCATTTACTCTTGCAAACCCATTTATTATTTCTAAACTACTAGAATATATTATATATTATCAAAGCTAATCATGTTACAACATCAGATCCAATGGTTATTGCTTCCACCTTTGGGATGTAGAGAACTAGTAGACCAGTTGCCTTTAGCATTGGGCATGGAGTCATACTGTAAACCTCATCATCCACCATCATTTGGAATAGTCAAATCTCCTAGATCAACCCTATTATTTGAATAGCCTGCTAGTGCAGACTATAACCTGCAAGTGCGAAATGAAACCATATGCTAGCACTAATCTGGATACTCTTTCATACTGAAAACTAAAAATCGTTGACTGAAATATAAACTGATGTATCACACCATTTATAAGCAACAAGCACACTTATCTAATGCATACTGAAATTCTTAATATATATCCAATCCCCATACTACTGTATAACTAAACTGGAAAATTTTTCACTGTTAGGTGTATTGTACTTTCCAATGCAACCAAGTACGGAGTGGATTTATTGGCAAACCACGTTGCCAACAATTGAAAATATGAAGAATATATACAATATGAACATAAATTCTAATAGAAAACCTATACTCACATGTATCCTTTAAAAGCTGCATCCTCCGCTGACATTTTAGATTTCTGATTAAGGCTGAGAGGGAGATACATATATTGCTTACTGCAACTATCAGCAAACCTTACATAACAATAACGGCAGCTAAAATTTCAAAACAAGAGTTGGATTGGTAATCCAATGGAATCAACATCCGACAAAGTGGAGTCGCCAGGTGAAAATAATGAAATCGATACAAATGCCTATTCCTTATTCACTAGGAAGAAATAGATCTAAACCTTATCATTCCCCGAAGAAATATTTTTACTTTTCTTCCCCAACAACGGTGCCAAATGTTGTACATGTTTCCCGTAGGCATTCCTTGGCTGGAAAAGCTACGCTAGGAAGCCAACTAAACCAGTCTTTAGGCTCAAGCTGGCCTGTGAAATAGAGGGAGCTCCTTCATTTATTATGAGGCTTTGTTTAATGTTGTTCACCTGTCACTGAATAGCAGCTTTTGAAGCACAATGGCTAGATTTATGGTTTTAATTGGGGTGGTAGATGATCAATGACAATTCCTATTTATTATTTAAAGGCTCTCTCACAGGGTTCCTTTTGAAAGTGTCAGCTGCCAACCTAATAAAACGATTTGATCTGTATATGAATTTGGCAAAAAAATTTAAGGAGATTCCTAATAATTGAGTATCTAGATTGATCACTAGACCACTAGGGAGATTTGGATGCGTGTAGAAGATTTATACAGCCTATTAGGTTCCTCTACCAATAGGAGTCATAATTTCTAAATGACTGAGATTAAAACTAGTAATATGTACATACCTTTGCTTTCTGCAAATGTTTTCCATATTGAAAAATTTAAAAATGTAAAGAGGGTATGTCCTAAAAGAGTAATCAAAGGACAAAAAGAATAAGAAAAGGTCTAAAAAACTAAAAAATATGAGCCCCGAAAACAAAATACCATGAAAGTATGCAAGTCAAAATGCCACTACTATTTACTTTTATGCATAGTAACGATTATGTGCAGCTTGTAATCCTTGCCACAATCCATGATGGTCATAGTGTTTAAACTTGACTATTTCATGTTTTCAATTTTGTGTATATAGATAGAGAATAAAAATCTGGCCAAACATGGTAACCTTGGCAGATTAAGTAGATAGGTAGAGTAACTAAAAGGAGCTCAATTGTTTAATCTGAGCCCTTGGATGTAAGAAGGTTAGATTTAGTTAGTTTACTACTGTAAAGAGAAAGACAAATGTTTGATAATGGTTTGCTAGCTCAAATGCACCCTAATAAAGAGAAGTATTTGAGAGGTTATGATTTGGGAGATTCAGATGACTCTTTGCAGGCATTTTTTCCCGAATTTTCCTTTTTTTAGCCAGTATTTTCAAATGCGGTTTCTGAGACGGTGGAAATGAATTTTCAAAACGTAAAAGAGGTTTTTGTTTCAACATCATCACTTACAAAAACCTCTCTCAATTTTAGAACATCAATTATGGTTTGGAATAAATAAAGGTGTTACCGGAACCTATGTTTCAAAAAATCGGGAGGAAAAAGCTCAAAGGCAATTAGTGATTTGGAGGCCACCTCATCAAATATGAGTTGCAATCAAATTCGAATTTCTCTTCTTTATAAACAGAAATCCTCAATGATAGTACAAGAACTCTTCAAATAGTTTTAGTTACCTTTATTTGTATTCTATTTTTGTAATACATTTTTCAAATATTTGTAGTAGCTCTTGATATTTTTTATCAATATAATTTGTGAGAAATTGTATAAATACTTCATCAACTAAGGTAATATGTGTGGGCTTTTGATGAGAAAAATCTTAACTCTATAATAAAGCTTCTGTTGTAGTTTTTCTAAAGAAATTCTGACATCTCTAGTTTTGACATAATTTTTTGTTTCGAGTATCTTTTTCCAGTTTTTCATATCTTATTTCTACACATGATAAAAGTGTCTATAGGAAGGTCCGCAAAATAATTATCTTTAGAAAGATATTTGTTTATTGGACTGTTTGTTCATCATAAATCCTCTTTAAATGGTTTTCGCTTTATGCTTCCTGACAACCATTAATAAAGATTAGCTTATTTGGTTATTTGTCTGAAATAGCTCCTCTTAGAATTGGTTTCAGTCTGGCCATTCTATTTCCCTTTAAATCTATTTTTTTGGGTTGTAGAAATCTTCTACACCCATCCAAATCTTCTTTGTGTTCAAGTAATCAAGCTGGCTACTCAACTATTAGGAATATTCTTACATTCTTCTGCCAAATTCTTATACAAATCAAGTCGTTCTGTCAGGCTAGAAGCTGACACTTTCAAAAGGAACACTATGAGAGAGCCTTTAAATCATAAATAGGAATTGTCATTGACAATCTACCACCCCCAATTAAAACCATAAATCTTGTCATTTTTCTTCAAAGGTTTTTGTTCAGTGATAGGTGAACAATGTTAAATAAAGGCTCGTAACAACTGAGGGAGTCCCCTCTAGTTCAAGGGTCAGCTTGAGCCTAAATACTAGTTGAGTTGGTTTCCTCACATAGTTTTGGCAACCAAGGATTCCTATGGGAAACAGGTACATCAACAATCATGTTTTTCATGTGTTTCTCATTTTTCATGTAGCAAGGTCCATAGCAAGTATGAAACATGGGTACCCCTTGGATATGGAATCAAATTATGCATCCAACTAATGTTCCCACTCGAAATTTGGGTAAAACCATAGGGAGATAACTTGAAATTATGAGTTGAAAAATATATTTTCTTTTTTCCCTCTAAAATTTGATGATGTAATCTAATATTATTTATTATTTCCACTATTCTTTTATATATTCCTTAGAAGACCCATTTTAGACCTCAAAATTCCCCTAATGATCAATGCGACAGAGGAACAGGATGTTTGAGTGACTGACATGTATCCTCAGGTTTTTGTTGTTGATGTGGATAGGTTGGTTGATGTGTTCTGTCGATTCCACTTTCTTAAGGTCACATAGGAAGTCGAATCCTATCATAGCAGTCTCTCGTCTCATGTTTACCCCAGTTGGTTGGTTACTTGTGTATATTTGTGAGGACGATATTACAAAGTGCTATCATGGCATGGTTCACCCCTCAGACTGGATGGGAGGTGTGTGTTGGTCATGAATGCATGTCAGTTACATGTGTGTCTCTTACACTTCCATTCCATGTGCTTATTGGATTTTCTTGATGATTGATTATGGTCGCAGTAAGGCTGTCATGGAGAATTTAATGTTCAGTTTGTGGAATGCATCGTCATGAGTATATCACTAGTTACATATTTTTAGATGTATCTTACATGTTGATTTTATGTTGCCTACTTACATTCTTATATGTTAGGCTACATTCTTGTAGGTTTTATTACATGTATCAGTCTTACAGGTTGATTACAAAAACTGACTACGTATGCTCAACTACATGCATCTATGTGTATGCAGTTGGTTTGGCATTGCTTATGCATGTTGATGGTTGCATGTGGAAATCTGTACAATGGAGTAATGGTTGTTTTCATGTGTGAGGTCATAACATGCATTGTTGTTATGGCCTTCCATTGATGATTGGAACCTAACTAGAATGATGTTTATGTGTTGATATACTTACTTGTTATATGTCTATATGTTGCTATGATTATGTTATACATGTATCACATTGATTTGATGATCTTGCTAATGAGGTATCCTCCTTGAATTATACTGAGGTACATTGATTTATTGTGATTTGGTTTATTTAACATATTACACATTTCAACAAAGAGACAAAATGGCTAGCAAGGTGTTAGACTACATAGAACATCCCTATGAATCAGATGGGCAGTGTGGTGTGGGGCACTTTTTTTATTTGACAGACACATTCAGAATCTTGAAGGAAGAGATAATGAGTTGTAAGGTAGATAATGACTGGATCATACAAGCATGAGAGAAACAAGAAGAGGTTAATGTTATACTTCATAGTTTGTGAGACTTGTAGTGACAAGGGCCACTTCGGATTAACCATGGACATGAAGATAGAACTAATGAGGCATATGGAAGTAGGTCTCCTAGTATACATAAGTAAGATAGATCTAACACAGTGAGATATGGAAGGTTGTTGGACACTCCAGATACGAGGGGTGATGAGCACAGGTGTTGGCTTAGTGAGTGTTGACCCAGGTTCAGAGTTAATTTTTCCAAACAAATCACTACACTACTTGCCCTTTTGGCAACTAAATTCTAACCTAATGTAGTATGGCGTGATACTGGAACCAAGTTTCCGCACCCAAAGATTAGTGTAATATTGTTTTGTGCCCTAAACCAATGTTCACACAGATTGATAAGCCTCTAAGTCTTATCAATATAACTTCCTTTAACCAACCTCTAGACCTTCGTGAAGGTATATGGTTGTCTTTTGCAGACCCTAAATAGGTGAATCAACTAGTTACACACCTCTGTAATTACCCTTAGTTCTGTATTTACCCAAATCGGCTTAAGTGTTCGATAAAGTTAACATGCAACAAGATATTATTCACGTAAATGGTTATTATTACTTGTGTTCATATGATAATGTAACTCATGTAAAATCACTTACCAATATAGTATTAATTCATAAACCCGTCATTCATCATAACATAATAACACATTCATTCATGATAGAGATAAATAGACAAAACACAAAAATTGCTAGAATAATCTTTTTATTCATGCTTGTGTCCTTGTAGACTTCAGACTTCCCTACGCACTCAGCTACAAGGGTCTGCGCACTTAGCTGTGAACTCTACTCTAGGCCTCTACACACATAGCTGTAGAGCCTCTCTTCTACTCTAAGACTCCTTCACTCTTACTCTTAATGACCGAGGGTCAAACATCTTCATCCTTCATTTTCATGCCTTAGACTCTCTAAGACTCTCAATTTTTATACAATCCCATGGTCCACAAACCATGGGTAGATCTACTAAAGCTGACACAACTTACATAAAATAAGGGTAAAAGCCTTTGTGACACTTTACTATCTACACGCTCTATGACCATAACCTACAGAGACTTTACACTCTTTACAATAAAAATTGGGTGTTTTTCACCAAAATTGGGATTTTTTCCCTAAAACTTGGTGTTTTTGCCACAAAACTTGGGCTTTTTGCACCGAAACTTGGGCTTTTTCCCCAAGAGTTGGGATTTTTCCCCAAAACTCATGCTTTTGCCTCACAATTGACCCTAGGGGACTCTCTCCAAATAGGCACCCAACACAAATATTGTGACGTGCCCTTGAGTCACTCTACTAACATGAAGATCTTACTACAGAGAACTCACAACTCTACTTGTGCTACTACTACCTCAACAACGCTCTGTGTGGCTGCTTCTTTGATTTTCTCCACTAGCTACTATGTTGCTAGTCTTTCATTGTCTTCCTTGATATCTTTTTCTGTGTTTTCTACAGGCTTGCTAATTTTTCCTCAATGGTGGTAGAGATAACATAGGCCTCATCCAACCAAGGCCCCAATATGGCCTTGACGAATTCCTCTTTCCTTTGTGCTACCTCCACCTACTCAAGCAACTACATTGCCTCATGGAGCTTGGCTAGTCATTGTGACATAGCGATGGTGTGCATCATCGATGTTCCTTCATCATACTACTGCTGCAATTCATAGGATCCCATATTCAACCTCTGTAGGTTAGGATCTTCTTGGAGCATTGTGATTACCTCCTTGGATTTCTCAAAAAGCGTGGTGCAATCCCTCACTACAGTGTCTACTCTATCAGGCAACATAGCTACCTGGAGATCCATTGATCGAACCAACTCCATTACTTGAGTGGTCCCTGGTGCCAAACTGGTTTATGTAGTGTTGCTTTGTCCTATAGCCACCTCGAGTCTAGTCATTCGGATCTACAGCTCATGCAGATCCATCTCTATGGTACCTAGTGTTTGCTTCTGTTGCTGCTAAAACTGTTGCAGTAGTCATCTTGTTGTATCTCGCGCCTTATCGCCAATATCATCCTAGTCACCGTCTATCAAGGTAATTGGATCTAGCGATGACTCGGAGGCCTTTGTCTTCATGCACAATCCTTCATTTTCTTGTGCCCTATATAGATTCACTCGGAAGGGAGTACTTTCCTGCTAGTCTCCGCCGCTCTGCTCTAACCACTCTTCCTCTTCCATTTGGGGCGAAGGATATTTCTGACTTCTATCAGGGCCACAATCTTCCTGCTCTGCCTATTCCTTTGCAACACACTCTACTTCTACTCGGGCCTTCTCCCCAGTCTTCTTCTTCCTATTTTAAACCAACTGTTGAACCATCAATCTGGCTACTTCTTTTTTCTTCTTCTCCATAGACTTGCTAGTCCCAGTGGCCTCATCAAATGCAACATGCCAGTCTGCTGGCCAACGCTTGATGACTTCTACAATCGTGTCACCCGTGGCTAGGTAGGGTAAGTCAAACAATTTCTGGTCGGGGTCCTTACAAGTCTGGATGTAAATATGGTGGAAGTTTGCTTTGAACTTTGCGTACCCCAACAACTGCTCGAATACGACTAACAACAACTGTGACTTTTATTTGATGGTTGCATGGATGCTGTTAGAAAATTATATATTACGGAGCAATGGAACACATGAAATAATGCAGAAATATAAACACAGAAAACGCACAAAACAAGAGAGACACAGATATACGTGGTTCACCCAGTTTGGGCTGCGTCCACCCCGAACAGCCAGTCCTTCCTTTCTATTATCCAGCAAAATGAAGAGACACAACCTACAGCAAATCCGCTGTAATATCCTCTGTCTTCTCTCACAGTCTCACCTCTCTGTTTTCTCGCTCACACAGATATAACACATCTATCTCACAGCCTCAAAATACAATGCCCTCATACAAAGAGAGGGGTTGCCTTCTAGGGCAAAAAACCCTAAACTAAACATAAGTTCTACCGTCAGATCATCTGCCTAATGAACGGCCCAGATTGACTAGAATTACTATACTTTACAAGGCAATTTTACAGTTGTTTTTAGCTTGGGGGCGCTGCCCCCGAAACCCCCCGCCAGGGGGGGCTCCCAAAGGTCGCAGTCGCCCCCCCCTGGACCCCCCCTGCAGCGAATATTTTACGGGCGGCGTTGCTGCCCCCATTTTGAACTGGGGTCCAATGTGGCAATAATTTTGAATATAGAAGATAATCATGCTCCACACCCAACAGATGCTTGCCTCCATCAATACCCAAAAGCCTTTTCTTTCTATAACTCGCACAACGTCCTTTGTGGACCATAAAGATGCAAACTTTGTTGCTTCTGGTAAATCTATCTTGATTTAAGGAAAATGGTTGTCCTTCAGAATCTCCCACTCGAACGGCACAATCAAGAGTAGTAACCATGAATACTGAAATGTCTTACTTTGGTCCTCTACCTCTCTGCAATTCACGAGGAACTCGTTGCACAAGTAGCATACCTAGATGAACTATATGCCCTCCGGACACTGAGCCGCTAAAGAGATCACTTGCGTCAACACCTCATCTATATGGCACTTCCTCATGACTTTAATAACTAAAATTTGAGTGGCAACCTTCACCACAGGGTCAGTGATGTTGGTAAGGGAATACCCCTGTGGCTTCTTGACTAGTTTGAACTTGTCCTTCATCTTCTCAATGAGGTTGCATTTGCTCATTTTTTTACCAAACGCCTTGGTAGGATTCAGTCCTAAATGAGGGAGCAATGTGATCTAATGGATCATCATATGAGTTATTGGTATCAACTCACTCAACCATAGGCACCCGTCATGCACTGAGCACAGTAGCTACTTGATGACTGTTAGGTTTATTGGAGCATGGTGGTAGCGAGGCACCCAAAGTAGGCTCAACAACCCCAAATTGTTAATTCTACAAATCCATTCAACCGAGTCAAGTGCACTGACACCATATTCCTTGTAAAAAACCCTACTCATGCAGGTGTCTACTGCCAGGTCGGGGAACTGTTCAAGTTCCGTCAAGTCCTAGTCTTCAAGCTTGAGATACAGGATTTGTGCCAAGTGTGGACCTTCAAAGGGTAGGTTCTCCAATAGCAATGGTGTGTTAAGGAGGAATTATCCCTCATCTGGGTCCTTCGTGACCTTCACTTTTCCCTGGCATGGAGGTATATACTCTGACATCTTAGAAATAAGGTCTACCCCCTCAATATCTATGTCTTTTGCACCCTCTTCCACTTCCAGATCTACCACCTTCCCCTTCTCCTTCACGCTCAACTTTTCTTTCGTTTGGGCATGGGTCGTTGCTTGTCTCCTTGGTGTCTTACGCAATGACATCAACTTCTTTTTCTTATCCTTCTTCAGCTTAGGGACCTCTGTCGTTGGCATAGGCTTCGGCCTAGGCAACCTCAATGCTGTAGGCACTGTTGTTGGAACCTCCATCCTCATGACCTCATGGTTAACTCCTTTAGAGGCAATAGTCTCTCTAGCACTTCAATTTCTGTGGGACTTGGTCCTAACGCGAAGACGCAGATAAGCATTTTTTCTCACTCACAATACGAAGCGAAGACAGAAGCTTGCGGAAAAATCCTCAAAGAACTCACAACCCATGTGCAACAAATAACACAACTCAGAAATTATCAGAAAAAAAGTGTTTATTGCTGGACGATCATTTGTAATATATACGTGAATTCGAATTTAAATTCAACCATTCCTCCCAAAATCTGTCCATAAATGCGAGATTGGTAGCAAATTTCCGAAGATTTCATTCTCGACTTTAGCCTTAAATTCCTTAAATGTCGGTTGCCCACTACTCTTAACCCTTTTCTAACAGTCAAGTAATGAACAGTGATGATAAGGATCACTTTATGGCTACATTGTGTAGTCTCCACCCCTATAGCATAGCTCCCTTCATGCTTCTTCTGGCAATGTGACACCCTCCTATTTCACTCAGACCCCTTGTCATGCAGCTCTACCAACCAGGTAGTGTAGTTTATAGTCCCACGCCTTCTTGCATTTTCCTAGAGCACTAAGACTATGCTACCATCATGTGGTCATTGAGCTAGAACCTCGGCGTATGGCTTCAATTGACTACCATTAACCTTTTCCAAAAATGGATCTCCACTCAATTCCATAAGCTGAATTGCTCTACCATCGACAATCTCTTTAATGATGTATGGCCCCAGCGAGGGCATCTATAATTTTCTTTGAAATTTATCAAACTTACTATGATATAATAAAACTAAATCGTTTACCTTGAAGATGCGTAGTTTTATGTGCCGATCATGCCAAGATTTCTCACGTTTCTTTTGAAACTGCTAATCGAATCCAACCAAAACATCTATCTTCCTTGAGCTTTGTCAGCTGTGCGAGTCGCCGTTCTAAGGCTCCACATTCCACCATCCATGTGAATGTCTCTTTGGGTAGACTAGGTAGGACGTATTCCATACACATCACAACCTCTACACCATAGACCAACCTAAATGGTGTTGACCATTAAGCTTCTTACAAGTAGTTCTACAAGCCCATAACACAACTGGTACACCCACATCCCAATCATTCCTTTGCATGTTGCAAACCTTTGTCAGCATATTCTCCAATATCTTATTAAGTGCCTCAACCATCCCATTGTTCTGAGGATGATATGGCATACTATTCTGGTGATAAACTTGGAACTCCTCTGTCAGCATGCTGATCATTTCATTAAGGAAATGTGTACCATGATCACTCATCAAAATCTTTGGGCAAACAAATCTATTCAACACATACTCAAACAAAAAGTTCACTGATGTTGCCCCTCTACAATCCTTTACAAGCCATGCCTCCATCCTTATGGTCAAATATTCAGTCGCAGTGATGATATATCATGCACCTGTCTTTTTTCTTGGAGGTTGAATCGGTCCTGCAAAATCAATTTCCCATCTCTCAAATGTCTACAATGACACCTTTGGATTGAAAGGTAGCTCATCCCTCTGCGATGGCCTTCTGGTTCTCTGACATGCATTGTACACCCTACAATATGCTTTGGAATCCTTATGCAGTGTTGGCCATCACAACCTAGAGCTTAAAATGTTATGGGTTGCTTCTTTTCCTGCATAATGGCCTCCTGTAGATCCTCCATGAGCTTCAGCTAGGATACTACTTCGTTTGAAATCAGGCACATAGTGTTGTAGTATCTCATCCAATCCCATTTTATATAAGTGACCTGCAATAACAGAAAAATTTACAGTGCGCACTAATTCCTTCTTCTGCTAACTTGTGTATCCCTCTAGAGCCATTTCTATCATTAGGAAGTGGATAATGTCTGCAAAATGATTGTCTGCCACATGGACCACAAATTTTTGTGTGTCAAGTAGCCCCTCCTCTAAATTCATAGGCTCCTCTCATGTTTCAATGCACGATAGAAGAACTTTCCGTACATTCAATCACCCTGGCTTCACAATTACTTCGAAATCCTACTCTTGAAGTAACAATGGGAATCTACATATTCCCCCCAACATAGGCTTGTTGACTAAGTACTTTAATGAAAAATAATTTGTATACATCTTAAAGTCTCTACCTATCAAGTAATGCCTGAACTTCTGGAGTGCATACAACATATCCAACCCTTCGCGCTCAATCATCGAATAACTATTTTCTGCCTTAGATAGCTTCCTGCTTGAAAATGCTATCGGGTGATCCAATTTGTCTTCACCGGCTCGTGTTACCACTGCCCCCAGTGCAATGCATGAAGCATCTACATGCACATGAGACTCCTTCTTCCAATCCGGGAAGACTAGGATTAGCGCAGTGACCATTTTCTCTTTTAACACATCTAGACTCCACTGACATTATCTGTTGCAACAGAATGTAGCGTCCTTCTTCAACAAATTTTCCATTGGCGTGGTAATATGAGAATAACTCTTGTTGAACTTTTGATAATAACTGGTATGACCCAGTATTTCACGCAACTATTTAAAACTCCTTGGCACCTCCAAATTAATGATAACCATGATCTTATCAGGGTCCACCATTAAGCCTTGTATACACACTACATGACCCAATCAGATTCTGAAAGGGACAAAAAATAAGTACTTCTTCAAATTTAGCACGATTTGATACCTGTAGCGTTGGCTTAGTGGGTTGACCCAGGTTCAGAGTTAAGTTTTCCAAATAAATCCCTACACTATTGGCCCTTTCGGCATCAACCCAAGAAGGGCGAACTGATGTCTCACTCGAAGCAGTATGGGGGGATGCTAGAACCAAGTTTACACACCCAGATATTAGTGTAATGTCGTTTTGTGGCCTAAACATTCCTTCATGCAGATCGATAAGCCTCTAAGGTTTATCAATATAACCTCCTTTAACCAACCTCTAGACCTTCGCGAAGGTCTATGACTATCTTTTGTGGACCCTAAATAGGTGAATCAACCACTTACATGCCTCTGTAATTACCCTTAGTTCCGTATTTACCTACATCGGCTTAAGTGTTTGATAACATTAACATGCGACAAGATATTCTTCATGTAAACAATTATTATTACTTGCATTCATATCACAATGTAACTCATGTAAAATCGCACATCAATACAGTATTAATTCATAAACCCATCATCCATCATAACATAATAGCGCATTCATTCATAACATAAATAAATAGACGAAACACAGGAATTATTAGCATAATCTCTTTATTAATTATTTTTTCCTTCTTCCAGACTCCAGACTTCCCTGCGCATTCAACTACAGGGGTCTGTGCACACAACTGCAGACTCTACTCTAGACCTCTGTGCACACAATCGTAGAGTGTCTCTTCTACTCTAAGACTTCCTTGCTTTTACTCTTAATGACCCATTACATTCATGTTCATCTTTCATTTTTCATGCCTTAGACTCTCTAAGGCTCTCCTTTTTATACAATCCCATGGTCAACGAAACATGGGTAGATCTACTAAAGCTGACACAACTTACATAAAAAAAGGGTAAACCCTTTATGAAACTTTACTATCTACATGCTCCATGACCACAAATTGTGGAGACTTTACACTTTCTACAATAAAACTTGGGCGTTTTGCCCCAAAATTTACCCTAGGGGACTTTATCCTAACATTCAACTCGTATCCAGCATCAAGTGAAAACTAGCTACATGGTGTTTGACCAGTCCAAACACTATCCAATCATCAAAATGTACCTCCAAAAACTTGTGAATGAACTCTTTGAATGCCACAATGATGATGCACAAGAATATTCCTGCAACATTCTTAAGTCCAAAAGGAATTAGTGTATATCGAAAGCATCACCACTCAGTCGCGAAGGTAGTTTTTCACCTGTCTTCTGGCGTGATATGTATCTTATGGTATCCAAAGAACCCATCAATGAACGAATACGCTTCCTATCTGCCAACATTATCCAATACCTCATCTACGAATGGAGTTGGAAAAGGATCATGAACGCAGGCATCATTCATATTTATGAGATCTACGCAAATCCTTATTTCATCCTTCTGCTTATTTTCTTGAACTACCATTAGACTCACCTAATCGAATTCCTCCACTGGTTCAATAATACCTGCTGCCATCATCTTGTCCAACTCTAAGTGTACCTTTTCCTTTTACTTGGGATTAAGTTGATATGGCCTCTACTTAACAGGCTTCACATCTGGTTTCAATGTTATTTTCATTACTCCTAAATTGTTTATTATTCCATTCAAGTCTGAAAACTTTGTAGGGAACAAATCCTAATACTTGTGGAGAAACTCAGTGACTTTGTCCACTATGGGATCATCCCAATAGTCCCTTATCTCTGCAAAGTTCAGCTCTGCCCCTATTCTAATGTTCACTTGTCTAGTTTTTAGCAGTGAGGTGATATCAAGATTCTCTATCTATAGTCCCTCAACTTCGTGGTGACGTTACGCCTTTGGGATATTAATGTTTCTAGGATCCTCATATTCTTCTTCAGTAGTCACATTGTAGCACTCTAGCCCATGGCGTAGCTCGGTGGTCTAGTCTAGATGAATCATGTTCAAGGGATCCTGCAGTATTCTGAAGATCACTTCCTTGACCTCCTACAACGCTTCATCAATCCATTCGAATCCATCCTCAAAGTTAAATTTCATAAAAAATCCTTGTCTCAAAATGTCCCATTCATCTGTATAATGGCAGAGCTCTGTTTCTAGGTACCAATTCATGGGTATTACATCCAAAGTATGACAAAACAAATTCACCCACTCTGGTTGCAGCTCTACTCCATAAGCATCAATCCATTTCAATAGGTGAATGCGCGGATCACTACCCCCATCATATTTATCCATCAATCACACTTTTGGGCAACCAAACTGCACCCTCATCATTCTTTTGTATTTGTGCCATCCATCAAAAATGTCTTTATGCATACCCCACCATCTTGTAGGCATAGCGCACAATGCCAAAACCAGTGCTTGGAAGCGCTGCTTCTTAGGAACTTCCCTTTCAAATGCATCCAAAAATTTATCTACATCAGTTAGACCATCATAATAAGGGAAAATCCTTACCTCTGATGATACACAGTGTAGAGATTTAGTCATCATGTTATAGTGCAACGTAGATACATCAAGCAACCTATTCTGCTAGTGTTCCAACTCCTCATCCAAATCCGATGTATAGGAGCTTTCGCAGTATCATGCAATGCATCCATCTGCTATTGGATTCACCCAATATTGGTCTCGCATTGTTATTATGTAGATTATCATCACCACATTCATAATCTCGAATAGGTTTAGTGTATCACAGTATTTCTGCAGGGTCCAAAAGTACTACTACGCGGAGTGATTTCCTCTCAAATGACATCGTCCGCTTCTTCAAATTGTTCACCCCATTCATGTCAAGAGCCCAGCTGATCCCAAGGAGCGCGGGGTAGGGATTTTTTTCATCAACAATCTCTATCACTTTGAAATCATCCAACTTGTTCATGCCTTCAATATCTATTGTCACTCCCTACAGTTTTCCCATGGGGATAATCTTTTGTTGATTCGCCATCCTCAATTGAATCGGAGACCATTGCAGCAAAAGTCTCCTCATTCTCTCCCATGTTTGTTTAGGAAAAACATTTGCATTTGACCTAAGATCCAGAATAACTTGGTCCATTTAATATTTGCCTATTTTCCCTGTGAGCCTCATCTCGCACCATGTTATTGCCTTATGCTTACAGATTCTTCTGAATGCATGAGGCCCTTAAAGACATTTTCTTTACTAGCTCATTTGTTTATCAACTCCTGTAATCCTTTTATGACCTTGCTATCCTCAAGGAGCTTAGTACATGTCTCCAAGAACGTGGTAAGCATGGAGGGGTCCATTTCTTTAGACACCTTATCCTGGATTCCGAAGGTAGAAGCCTCAGCGAAGCTTTACTTTGCTTCCGTGAAGGCCTCTTTCACATGCTCCAAATCAAACCAAACTTCTTTTTCTAGAGCCTTTTAGACCCATTCACTCCCTTTAGGCAACTTTCCATTATCCTTGCCAGTAATCATACCACTTCGTAGCACGATATTTACATTAGGATCCTCTTTGTGGGGTTCAACCCTCATCATTTGTAGGTTCTGGGTAGGCTGCTACGACTGTGTCCTCAACTGTGTCCTCATTTCACAGATCTTAGCTATTAACACAAGGTAGTCTTCTAGTGCATGGTCAAACTGAGTACAGTATCGGCACTACAAGCACATAAGGTTCATACATTCTCGTGCATAGTGTCCTAGCACTCCATAATTGTAGCAAATAACTTTTCCTTGACCTCTTACAGGTCCTCCACCACCTCGGCCTCCTATGCACCCCTAATATCCTCCTCATGCTCCCCTAGTGCCTTGATTCGAAGGCCAAGTTTTTGTCTGCATCTAATACACAGACATTCTTTTCATCATTAGCTCATAGCTATGACATTTACATTTATCATGACCCATTGATTCACAGAAGTTGCAGAAGAGTTGTTGTGGTGTCTATAGAAATTTCTGTGGTAAATGAAAATTGTCTCTCACATTTTTTCTAGCTACCTGACAAATAGCATACCACAGCGTGGGCCCCATGTTTTTCCTTGCTTGAAATTCCATCCTCAAAGGCATCGACCCTCCTCCTACAACATAATTTTTGAAGACAGGGCAATGATCTTTATCATGCCCTTAACTCTTACACTTCACGCACCAAACCTCTTCACACACCTCTGGTTGAGCTTCTCTATCCTTCTTCAAACTTAGGAACTCTAGGTAAAGATTCAACAACTCTACGTGAATTTGCTGAACTCCCAAAGTAGCATTTGGAATTAGTGTTTCATGTAGTCTCATCACAATTTCCAAGGCTTCCGCCTAGGTCCCAATCTTTTGATAAAGAAACCCTTAAATGAGGTAGGAGCAAATCCACAAACCATTTTTGGTGCTTCCCATTCATAAGATTCATGTTAACTTCATAGATCTAGCATTTTAATCTATGATCCAGCTCCGAAGGTGTTTCACCAGGGCTCATCATGATTTCCTTGAATCCAATGATTTTTTGTGCTTCAAACTTGGGCCTACTAAATTCCTTATTCAGCACAGTCTGAATGTTTTCCAACATAGCCGTCAGGTTATTGGTACAATACTTAATGTACCATGTGAATGTATGATCCTGTAAAGAAGTAACCAATGTTTCTTTCTTCATCTGATCGTCTTTAATATTCTAGGATGTCCATACCACCTTCGCAATGAATCAAAACTGGTCCGGGTCCTCATTTCCCAAGCCCTTAAAAATGGGAAACTTCACTGCATTCACCATATTGAATGGTGGTGGAGGTGGTGGCCATGTGGACAAAGGTGTATGCTATGGAGGCAAATGTGGAGGTGGTGTGGGTGGATGGGATATTCTTGGGAACCCTTGCGTTATTAACTAGACAACACTCAGCAATGAAGCTTGTGCTGCTCCTTCATCGTCACTCAGAGGAGGCTCAATCAACGGGCTATATTTAGGGCATGTTCTCCCTCTATCCTTGAATAAATTTCCACTTCGTGTAGCTCCAAACATCAAGTTCATTGCATAACCCACTTTTCACGCAAGAGCATTTTAGTCCAAGTATTCAAAGATCTCACATACTTACCTCGCGGTCCCTTGAAGAAGTGTTGCTCTACTTCGCTATAGATGATTGAGGTATCAACCATGAATTATTTCACAAATCCTCCTATGACGTGATCGAGCCAGTAACTGACAACATGCGTGATATTATCTCCAGAGGCTTCCAATCTACGCACTAACTCCAGGGTCCACCCTATTGGACCGTCAAGTATCTGCCTTCCCTTATTGTTTCCCAATTTAACGATCCACTCATATAGCTTGATCGGGAAGGAACAAAAGAAAATTTCATGCATCTCTTTGTATAGATACCTATCCAGCCACTGTTCTTTCATCAATTGTAGATTTCCATTTTCCTGCATTGCAAATTTGTGGATCTTTCTATCCAACCTCTCCTCAATTTCTTTCTTGGTTGGATTCCAGTGATGCGACATCACACATATATTTATGTAGATCTTCGTCCTTGAAACGAAACCATTTGTTGGCTTAGTGTGTCTTGACCCAGGTCCAGAGATAAGTTTTCCAAAGAAATCCCTACACTACTGGCCCTTTTAGCATCAACCCGCGAAGCGCAGACTGAAGTCTCACTCGAAGCAGTATGGGGGGATGCTAGAACCAAGTTTTCGCACTGAGAGATTAGTGTAATGTCATTTTGTACCCTAAACCTGCATTCACACAGATCAATAAGCCTCTAAGAATTATCAATATAACTTCCTTTAACAAACCTCTAGACCTTCACAAAGGTCTATGACTGTCTTTTGCAGACCCTAAACAGGTGAATCAACCACTTGCGTGCCTCTATAATTACCCTTAGTTCTATATGTACCCAGATCAGCTTAAGTGCTTGATAAAATTAACATGTAACAAGATATTATTTTCGTAAATTACTTGTGTTCATATGACAATGTAACTCATATAAAATCGCGCATAAATACAGTATTAATTCATAAACCCATCATTTTCCATAACATAATAGCGCATTTGTTGATAACATAAATAAATAGACAAAACAAAGGAATTTTTGGAAAAATCTCTTTATTAATGCTTCTATCCTTCTTACAAACTCCAAACTTCCCTGTGCATTCAGCTATAGGAGCCTGCGAAATCAGTTGTGGGTTGTACTCTAGGCCTCTGCACACACAACTATAGATCCTCTCTTCTACTCTAAGGCTTATGCACTCTTACTCTTAATGACCCATTACATTCATCTTCATCCTTCATTTTCATGCCAAAGACTCTCTAAGCCTCTCCTATTTATACAATCCCATGGTCGGCGGAGCATGGGTGGATCTACTAAAACCAACACAACTCACATAAAATAAGGATAAAACCATTTATTACACTTTATTATCTACACACTTCGCGACCACAACTTGCAGAGACTTTGCACTTTTTACATTGAAACTTGGGCTTGTTGCCCCAAAACATGGGCTTTTGCACCAAAATTTACCCTAGGGGACTTTGTTGCAACAACAGGTACTATTTTATTTTTGGTTCTAATAGACATCATGATCATCATCGCTATCATCCTTATAGGAGGAATAGTAGGGGATACTTGCCATATGAGTTTAAGAAAGTGAAGCCACCTAATTTTGATGGAGATGTGAAGAAATTGGAAGATGCAGAGGCTTGGATAGTTGGGATGAAAATATTCTTTGAGTTGCATGATTACACAAATAACATGAATTTTAGTGTAACTATCTTCATCTAGAAAGGTAAAGCATACATTTGGCGGGAAGATCTTAAGCGGTCCAAAGACATTAGGGCATGCAATTTTAGTTGGTGGGAGTTCAAGGGGTTTCTTGGGAGGAAGTACTTGTGAGAGAGGTACTACAATAATAACTCCAAGGAATTCTATGAGCTAAAGGTGTGACCAATGACAAATGAAGAGTACACGACCAATTTTCTAAAGATATTGTGTTATGTACCATATCTTTCAAATGAGGAGGCTAAATTTTAGTGATTTTTAGTGGTTTTCCATTAGTATTTAGTCATTGAATTGAGAATGATGAACCTCAGTCACTTGAGGAAGTTATTTGGAAATTGAAGTATTGTAATGAAAAATCAAAATGTAAGAATGAAACTCAACAATGATGGAAGGGAAAAGGAAAAGGTAAAGGTAAATGCAAGCCTAAGAGGACAAGGCCTCAACATGCAGAGGGGAAAGAGAATGTGGCACTGCAAAAGAGATTTAATGCAACTAGACAAGGAAATGAGTCATAGAAGCAACATAGAAGTGTTGGTACTGGTCAGCTGGAATGTTGGACATGCAACAATGAGCACTTTAAGAGACATTGTCCATAGAATCTTGGTGTTAGGCCTCAAATATATAGTGCACAGGAGGCACAAACTTTTGGGGATGTTGGGTAGAGCATTCCTCGTATATATGTAGCAATGGACAATAGACAGGCAGAACACCACACATCTATCATTAAGATGGATGGTAAGCTTTGTGATTAATTTATTGCTATTTTGATTAACCCTGGATCTAATTATAGCTATGTTAGTCTTCATTTGGTGGATAAGTGTGGCTTGAGTAAGGAATTCCATGCAGAATCTTAGTTAATGAAATTGGCTACATGTATGAATAAGCGAGTTCGTCATTGATTAGAGCTTATGCATTTGATTTGAGTGGTATGCCTACCATAGCACATTTGAATGTATTACCATTGGGATCATACAATATGTTTTTTGGCCTGGATTGGTTATATCTTCGTAGAACAAAGGTAGGTCATTATGACAAAGCCATTAAGTGTGTTGATGACAATGGAGAACCAAGAGTCTTGTAGGGTGAGAAGAAAGCCAAATTAGTTAGGATGGTGAAAACTATGCAAGAAAAGTGTAGCCATAGGAAAGGGTGTATGTTATTTGAAGTACAAATTTATAATGATAAGGGTAAGGAGGTTGAGGATGGAGATGTGTTGGGAAGGTACCCAGTTTTGCAGGAGTTTTAGGATGTATTTCCCGAGGACATTACAAAGTTACCACCTCATAGGGAGGTAGATGTTTTTATTGAGTTAGTGTGAGGGGAAGATCCATCATCAAAAGAACCATATAGGATGAGCACAATTTAGTTGATTGATTTGAATTTTCAGTTGCAGGAAATGTTGGACGAGGGATACGTTAGCCCAAGTATATCACCTTGGGGTGCATCTGTCTTGTTTGTGAAGAAGAAATATGGAACTCTAACAGTATGCATTGACTACCGACAGTTGAACAAAGTGACCATCAAGAATAGGTACCCTTTACTGATGCGTTGACGGTGCTAGAGATGCCAACATATCGGGGGATCTTCACCGTAAGAAGCCCCAACTAGACCTCAGACTGTTTGGTGTAAGAGTGCCAGTAGTGGGTAGTACGGTATTGCCTTGACTGTAATTGTGCACAGAGGTGAGTAAGATACTCTTGTTGGTAGCAAGGGTGTAACATATCCAACAAGTCAAGGAAGGTGCATGAGAGGCTCTAACACACATAACAGTGGGTATGAGTGTGCCCCTTAGAAACCTATGATAACATGCAGTTTGAAAGGTAACATAGGAGAGAGATACATCACAAGCTGGAAAGAAGGTTAGCCAACGATCCAAAATGATGGTTAAACCAATATCACATCTCAATAGGATTCATATGAACATATATAGAAAGTTCCATACATACATGCGTAAAAATTAAAATACATATATCATTAGAGTAACCAAGCTAGCCGAAATACAATAATAATGTATGCATGAAATGTGTTGGCTCTGTTATATTAAGAACGTGAAAGATCCAATCATACATACAACTATGACGAACCACTAATCCTGAAATTGGAATGTTACAGTCATTGTTGCCTGCTCCTCCAAAGAGATATACTAGCTCTGCATTGTGGAGAAGCCACAGATTGTTATAATACACTCCAAGCTTTCTCTAAGATACACCTATAGGAAGCTTGGATCCCAAAAGGTTGTACAATGAGTTATGAGGTTCTATAAATAGAAAAGGGTGGGGTGACCCTTGACCACTTTGTGACTCTTCACCTACCCTCATGACTCTTCAACTACTATATGAATGTTACACTACTATTGGCACTTGGTCTTTCACTTTTACAAGATTTTACATTACAATCTGCACATGTACCCATGTGAGATAAAATAGGCTTGAGTAACCGATGCAAGACATTACTAAGACTCAAACAAATGTGGGGTGACCAACTCTTCGACATCCTCGTGATGATCAACGATGGTGAACCGATGCCAAGCTTAGTAGTCTGTTATGGCATCCCCGTGCTCAATAGTGACATGTTGCTAAAAGTGCACGCTTGCTTCTGGTGCATTCAGGTACAATGATTTTGCAACTCTGTCCAAATCATTTGATAACATGCACATCATAGTGTTGAGTGCATCGAGATCTACAACATATTGATGTATAGTGTCTGTGTTGATCACTGAGTATGCATTGGTGGCTATGCACATCAACTCATCAAAGTACATGTCCAACCCCAATCAGACTTGGTTCTTTGACACTGCCTTAATGAGTGTGCTAATAGGTGGGATTGTGTGTGCTCACACAATTACATCCATGCTTCTGAACACCCATGCCTGTGAAGCCTGAAAATTGGTGATGAGTTGTGAGAGTTCCTCATAGTTCCAGATCTGACTCCAGATGTGTGCCTTCAACTCTACTACCTTTGGCTTCATCACCTTTGGCAAGTTCAATAGGGCTCCCATGTACCTCATTGTCCATGTTTGCATTTGATCGACAACAATATGCATATTTGTCAAGATGCATGCTCTCCTAGCATAACACTACTACCAACCATTGAGATGGACAACTGACTTATGAACAATAATGAATTTGGAGTACAACGTCCACATGACTACTTCGAGAGATGATACTTAATCCAGTATTACTCTCTTCAACTCTTTTCTCATGGATGATGTAACCTGTTCTACTCCCTGCTTGGCCACTTGTAACTCCTTAGCCATGCGCTCGTTCTCTATTATCAAGAACTGAACACTTGAGTTGGTGGCTTCAGCATATGCTCCAGTAGCATTGGCCAATGTTATTGGATGATTGCACACATCAGATATGATCACTCAATTTTCAAACTGTGCAGGAGATATGTGGACATCCAAAGTAAGCACTATTCATGACTACACAACTTTTTGTTGTGACTCATCAAAATATATGTTGTGCATCCCCACCTCTAAATTGTCTTCAAAGATCTTTGTGTCTACTTGATCACTTAGGACTTGCTCTACTTCTAGATCTGGTGAAGCCGATGGGGTGACCTCTTGGTTCTGAGATATGAGGTCAATATCCTGATCTGACTCTGGTTGAACCATGTCCATGTCCATGTTCTCTATCATATATTCAATCTCTTGAGCTAAGTCTTTCTCCTGTGACTGCTCAACATGTCTACTCTATGTGAGCTACTCGAATGAGTCTATACCCTATATGGTCATAGTTTCATCAATCTGTGCATGTTGTGGCTCCTGTTATACCTGTCCCTGTTGCACTTTCTTCTCTCTTCTGCGGAACTCATGTTTCTTCTCGGAGTTGATGTTTCAAATCCGGCAACTCCTTTTCTATTTCCTCCATCTTTTGTTTCTCTCTTAGCCTTTGTGTGATCCTCTTGTCATGCTGTCGCCTCTTAGCCTCAATCTCCAAAGTTGATTTCATCACAAGTGGATCTGCTTTGAACTTCCGTCTTTGTTTTTCCTCTGTACTATCAACAACCTTTCTCTTGCCTTTGTCATGCACAGGTTTGCTACCCTCTGTTGTTGCTGGTGATGTTTCTCTCTCAGATGTCACTTCCCTCTACTTTGCGAACCATTCTACAGGTATGCTGATCAAGTCATTGAGCCTAAAGGAGTGATAACAATATCTCCATGGGTCTTCCTTAGGCCAATGACACGCCACGTGGATCCAAGGAAATTGCACTCTCACACATTGGTCATTCACCATGCAATGTGGATCATATGGATTGAAACTTTCGATGTCGAAGGTGAATCTTTTGAATTCCTCCATCTCAGCCTAAACATGCATGATATTTTGTATCTCATACAACGTGATCCACAAAGGAAGAGAAGGCCAAGGGGTCTTCTTCTTCCTATGTAGTCTCGCTGAAAACTCTATAGAGATGTGATATGACACCTCTTGCACAATGAGCTCGTCCATGGCAAACTTCGGTAAAACATGTAGAGCCTTCTCCGCATTTTACATCCTTATGAAGGTGCCAAGGGGTGAGGCACACAAATATTCTATGTCGAGCAATGCCTCCATGGATGCCTGCAACATGCAAGGTGGATCCTGCTTGAATATAATTGTTTACACCAGGGTGACGAAGTGGTCTAGAAACTATATGATAATTCCGTGGAAGCTGCGTTCGGACAATAGTCTGCAATAAGTGTGCACAAAGGTTTTTGAAGCTGTCCATGCCGAACCCTAGCCTCAGAACATCTAGAATGTAAGCGGACATGTAAATGTCCACTTGTTAACCCTTGGGTGGATGCTGGGCTTTTGCCACCTATTCCTTCAATCTGAGAGCCAACATGTCAGACTACTTGCAAGGTCTTCCTTCACTAGCCAGTTTGTCCAACGCGATCACCTAACTCTGCAGGAAGGTCTCAGTGCTCTCCTAGTCTTATAAGTAGCATGCAAAGATGACAAAGTACTGATATGTTTTCTGCAGTACCCTCATCTTGTAAACCTGGTTGGGTGTTGTCCTAAACCTGGCTGGCTCTTTCACCCAACTCTTCAAGATATTTCTTGAGTTTGCACTTATCTTGGGTTTGTTCAAGGGTTTCTCCATTGTGATCACCGCTGAGGCAAGTGATACATTTCCTGGAAGTCATTCACCCTGAAGGTAAGAAGTTGTGTTTCACTCGCACTACTCAAAACCATTGTATCGGGATTAGTATGCGAGATAATCTAGTGGATCATGTCTACGCATGGAAACGCGGGATACCTGCATTCAATTTGGCACAAGCCAGACTTGCAAATACTGACATATGCCCCGTAGTCTTCCATATTTTCTTCAAATGTGCCTCAGAATGTATCATTGTTGTCCTACCACTTTATCTTGATATCCTTATCTATGAAAAAATTTGTGCCTTTGTAGATAGGTAAGGTCATAAACACTTGTTCAACTGCATCTCCAGTTGCACTTTTGACGGTGTCTTTTGACCCTGCTCTCTTTGAGGCCATGGAACTTGTACTGTTGAGAGATGGGTGAACACCTATGGGACCTAGAGACATAAAAAAAACTCATGGCAAGATACATATAAGTTGAAAACCAAAACAACTTTGATT
The DNA here is from genome assembly GCA_000404065.3 of Pinus taeda. NCBI lineage: Eukaryota > Viridiplantae > Streptophyta > Pinopsida > Pinales > Pinaceae > Pinus > Pinus taeda. The sequence continues at coordinate 199,129 of APFE030701606.1, forward strand.
ACTAGCATGCAACAAACCCGAATGATTGGTTGGGAAGATTGCACAATTTTCAATAGGAGGCTGGGAGACTGAATACCAAAACTGTGCAAGGCATAATATGGGATGTTACAAGGCTGACTAACTATTGGAACTGTACAATGCATCGTCCAACCTAGCCTCTTGAGGATTAAAACTGATCAATGCACAGTTTCAGTCAGCAATGACGTGTAAGCCCAACAAACTGCAATGTACAATTTATAGGGCCAGCAGGGGGCTGCTTCAAGAATTGTGCAAAGAAATCATGGAGGTTAGTGTTGGGAAAATTTTGCATAGTTTCTAGAGGGAAGGCAGATCCTTCACTCTTAGAAATGTGCATTGCTAGCTGGGAAAGGCAAGGTCCAGGCCAAGGCAGCCCAGACCCGTCAACAGGTGACTAAAAACATGAAAAGTTTTGAATGCATGGTGAAGATAAGTGTAAACAAGAGTGAATGATAATGCATGAAAATGGTGAGTGCAAGATTCAGAAAATGGGAATACAACATGTGTGAAGTGAGTCACCACAATGGTTACCATCAGTGCAGAAATAATGTCATGCATGAAGGAATTGTGAGAAGCAATGAAAAGCTTAAAGCATCACCTCTATAAGCTAACATGCATGAAAAAAACAACATACATTCACGAAAATCAAGAAAACAAAATTCATACAAAGAAAAATATAAAAAGCGACAAAAAAGTAGCAAAAGAAATGAAAAGAAGACTTAACTGGAAAAATCTGAGCTAAATGTGTCGAGGATTCCTAGATGTAATGTGGGATTTCAAATCTTGAAGATTGATGTGAGGAATGAGCTCTGCAACAATGAACAAATAAGTTTGATAAGGATGAGGCTTATGACGCGCATGCCAAAAATCTAGGAAAGAGTGACACTTGGAGGGAAGTTTCTAAAATGATCTTTGCATGTAACCTGCAACTACTAAAAATAGATCCCTAAAATTTAGGGATGTTTTTTCTCTTTTTTCTTTTTCAAGGAAAAGTAGCCCATGCATGAAAATGAAGATCGGTTAGTCCTAGAGGGAAGTTGTCAACCTAAAAGCACATGCAATAGTCCTCGCCTAGGGATTAAATTTGTGCAGTTTATTGGTTGAGCAAGACTGGTTTTCTCTCATGAATTGTGAAATTTCTGTACTGAAGCCTTAGCTGTTAGTCAGAATCGCACAATTTCTAAGCTAAAGTCCAGTGCTTGGCTGGATTGTGTAGATTTCAGAGGAAAGGTTTCCTATCTAGCTTGCGCATTTCTGGAGCCCAGTGGGATTGTGTAATTTCTTGAGGGAAGATTGGTTCCCCTCCACAATTGTGCAATTTTCTTAGTAAGCACCTCAACTAGAAAACTGCTTATGTCCAGAATGACAGCCTACTGGTGGGAGGTGAACGAGTTGACCAACACAGGATGGTAAACCACTGAAACTCAGTTGAAGCCTATGTACTTGGACAATGTAAGACATGCTGCTAAGGATGGTTAGTAGGGAGGCTCCAAAACGAAGTTAAGGAAAAAATTTGGAGAGTGGTTGTAGCCGCTACAACACAATGATTGATGACATATTTGATTAGCTAAAGGGAGAAGCAATGTTCTCAAAGATTGACATAAGGTACGGATACCTTTAGGTATGCATCAAAGAGGAGGACATTTGCAAGACAACTTTACGGACCAAGTATGGGCATTATGAGTTTGTTGTAGTTCCATTTGGATTAACTAATGCTCCAACTACATTTATGTGCTTGATGAATAATGTGTTGCATCCATATTTGGATGAGTTTTCTATTGCTTTCATTGATGATATACTGGTATATTCTAAAAATTAGGAAGAGCATGTTGAGCATTTAGTAGCAGTGTTGAGGTTGTCGAGAGAGCATCAATTGTATGCTAAGCTGAGCAAGTGAAATTTCTTTCAGACTGAGGTACATTATTTGGTAAATTTGGTCTCCAAGTAGGGCATTTCAGTAGATCCAAAGAAGATAAGAGCCTTCATGGAGTGGGTAGCTCCTAAGAGTGTTGATGAGGTGAGATTTTTCATGGGTCTGGCAGGCTATTATCAGAGGTTCATCAGGAACTTCTCACTAATTTCTTATCCTATTACATCATTGCAGAGGAAATGTAAGAAGTTCAAATGGACAAAGGAGTGTGAGGCTAGTGTTGAGAAGCTTTATCAATTTTTGACACATGAACTAGTGCTACATATTGTTGATCAAGACAAATATTTTGTAGTATTCATAGATTCTTCCAAGAGAGGACTTGGTGGAGTCCTTATGTAGGATGGATAGGTGGTATGCTATGAGTCCCGAAAAATATATAAGCACGAATAGAACTACCCCACGCATGACCTTGAGTTGGCAGCAAGCATGCATGCCTTTAAGATGTGGAGGCACTATCTTCTTGGAAGGAGGTTTGTAGTTATGAGTGATCATATTGGGTTGAGATACTTGTTTGAAGAGCCAAATTTGAATGTCAAGCAGGCTAGGTGGTTGGCCATGATCAGTGAGTTTGATTTCGAGATCAGGTACATCAAAAGAAAAGAGAACATGGTGGCAGATGCTCTCTGCAGGAAGGTACAAATAAACCAGTTGGCAGCTATGAGCTCCTATGGGATAGACTTGCAGGATAGTATCTTGCAAGTAGGTCAGCAGGATGTGAGATATATGGGATATATGGAGATTGTACACAGGTTGCAGAAGGGTGTTGGGATAGGTATAGTTGATATTACAGGTACAGGTACAGGTATAGGTGTAGGTACGTGTACATGTAGTGGTATAGGTACAAGTGGCATTATAGGTACAAACATGGTATAGGTATAGGTTCAAGTGCACAAGGTATGGATTATTGTCTTACATTGGATGGATTGGTTAGATTCAGAGACGGGATATATGTGTTAGATAACAATGAGCATTAGAAGGTTATCTTGAGGGAGTTTCATGTTAAACCCTATTCACGTCACCCAAGTTACTGTAAGACATTAAATGTAGCGAAGATATATTATTATTGATTGAATTTGAAGAAGGATGTATTAGAATTTATGGCTAGGTGTTTCGACTTTGAGTGAGTGAAGACAAAGTGCAAACATCGAGGTGGACTATTACAACCAATTATGATTCCAGAGTGGAAATGGGAGGTCATTTCTATGGACTTCGTTATAGGGTTTCCAAAGATAGTGAGACATCATGATTCCATCATGTTTGTTTTGGATACGTTGATGAAGGTTGCACACTTCATTCCATTGAAGTCTATATTCTTAGCTAGCAATGTGGCACATGCATCCATCAAAGATGTGGTCCGATTACATGGTGTCCCAAAGAAGATTGTGTCATAAAAGGATTTGAAGTTCACTTCGAAGTTTTGGAAGGAGTTATTTGCACGTTTGGGCATAGAGTTGGCCTTCAACACAACTTATCATCTAGAGATGGATGGACACACGAAAAGGGTCAACAAGATATTGGAGGACATGTTGAGGATGTATGTAATGCATCAACAGTAGAAGTGGGAAGATTATCTCCCCTCGGTAGAGTTTTCATACAACAACAGTTGAGGAGTCATTGAGGACGAGTCCTTTTGAGGCATTGTATGGGCAGAGTTGCAATACTCCCTTCAGTTGATGTGATCTAGTTAACAGGGTGTTGATTGGACTAGAGATGTTAGTAGACATGGAAGAGGAAATTTACGTTATAAAGAAAAATGTAAAGGTAGCACAAGATACGTAGAAAATTTATGCAGATCAGAATAGGTTTTTCAAGTAGTTCCAGGTTGGGGAAGAGGTGTACTTGTGCATCAAACCGAAGGAATGATTCTTCCAAATTAGGTCATGTGCCAAGATGGCACCACAATTTTGTGGACCCTTCAATATCATTAAGAGGATTGGGCGAGTAGCCTATCGATTTGCATTACCTCTCACAATGAAATTCCACAATTTTTTCCATGTATCATTACTTAAGAAGTATGTTAAGGATGTTGATCATGTGATTGACTAGTCTATATTGCAGGTGGAACTAGATGGATAATTATAGCGTAAGCCTCAATGTATATTGTAGAAAAGGTTTTCATGCTCCAAAACCAAGAAATCGAGCAATTTAAATTGTAGTGGAATCACTTCGGGCCTGCTAAAGCTACATTGGAGATAGCAGATCAGATACAGCCTATGTATCCTTCCTTGTTTTCCAGTTGAGGCAAGGCAGTTTGGATGTGGTGTTTTGGTTATATGTCTTGGTATATGTTTTGGTATGTTTTTTGGTGATGTTTCTATATGTACATATGTATATGGATATAAATATCACCATGAGATAAGTTATAAAGCTCCAATAAATGATATGGGTGTCATGTTATTAATTTGTCATGTTGTTATGTTTTCATGATGGTTTTCTTCCAGCAAGGTGATAATTGTAAATATTGCATCGAGCTATGTTATAAATCTCCATGGGTAGTATGTTTTCCTTCCAACAACTTTGTTGAGGTCTTGGTGTGGTCTGACCCTAGGACATTGTTCCCGAAAGCGGGGGTTCTATAACAGCGCTACTGAAAATTCCATGTAATAAAAGTTAATAAAGGAAAAAATAATAACCACGGTTGGTGGGACACTTACCTGAAGCTGAATGTTGGGCAATATATTGTAGGGGGCGTTCATTTGAGTGTTTATGGATAAGGAAATTGGCAAAGGAAATGACTAAGGCTTTGGAAAGGAAAAATGCAATTTTTGGCACATTTATTTATGAAAATAATGGAATTTAGAAAGAAAGGGAGGTGAAAGGTCACAAGTTGCATGTGAGGAGGAAATTGGAGGAAAATAATGGAAAAAGAAGGAAATAGAGGCCTTATTCATAAAAATGTGTATGAGGATCAGTTGGTAACCTTTTGTTAGTTGAGTTTTTGAGCTCTCTCATTATTCTTTCTCTCTCTCTCTCTCTCTCTCTTGGAAACTTAGAGTTTCCTTGGAGCATTTTGGCATTAGAGAAAGAAAGGAAAAGAAGGCAAGAGGAAGTAACGATCAAGCAGGGAAAGGCAAGATCAAGCAGCTACAATAGGATTCATCGTAGGTATCAATTTGCATGTGTATTTTCCTTGCTAGATTTGGAATGCATGGTGTTTCATGTGGTTCTTTTGTTGTTGTGGCATGGGTTTTTCCCAGTGTAACAATTTTTTTAGCCTAGCCTTGACATTTTTGGATAGCCATTGTGTGATGGGCTTATCATGTTTTGGTTGAGTTGGATTGTTGGATGGATTCGAAGCTAAGTCGGGTGAATCTCTGAATGATAGATCGCATGGCCTAGTGGTCCCGAAACTAGATTTTGGATCATGGTAAAGCCACTGGCCTAGTGACCCCTGAGCCAAACTATGGGTTGTGGCAAAGCCATGATTGTGTTGCCTCGGTGGGCCTAGGAATCCTTGCTGGTGAATGGCAAGATATAAACGAAAGTTAAGACATGGTTTTCTCTCCGTTAAGCCTAATAATCCTGGGTTTCAGACAGGTGGTAAAGCTTGGAAAGTGGGTCTTGGTTTAGGGCCTAGTGATATGGGTTTAGATTGCAGTAAAGCTTGAGAGAATAGGAGACAAGAAAATTCCTCATGGTGTACGTGGAGAAATTTTGTGGCATCCATGCTTGTCTTTCCCAGTGATCGGGTGGAGATCACGGTAAATCCTATTATGATTTTTTCATTGTGTTGGTCTAGTGATCCAGGATGGATTATAGTCAAGTCTAGTTTCGATTGATGACGGTGAGGTGGTTTAGCCTTGATATGCCCTAGTTGGCTCTTCTGGTTCGAGTCCCACATTCATGATTGGAATATGGAACGGGGGTGAATGGCTAATGATAGATTTTGCGTAGCCATGCTATGGTCAGGTGGAATGTGGAATTTCAATCCTAGGTTTGGTTTTTGCATCATTAATGAAAGTTATTTCTCCTTGAATTTCTATGAGAATTTTTGATGGATTATATGTGGTCTATATGGCTATACTTTTATGAGTACTTATGTGTTATTATGTTGAGTATATGTGTGTTTTATGAAAATAGTTATGTATGGCTCTCAACAAGTCTTTCCTTATAAATGAATGGATAATGTATTTATGGCCTAATAGATTATAATGTAGCAAATGGCATGAAGGAACAATGGTTTTTAGTGATTCTCATATAAGTACAATATCCCTATGTTTAATTCTATTGGTTACACCCATAGATTACATGATTGCAACTTGTTTGACGAAATGCATGTCATGGGTAGTAGGCATCTGATTAAGGTTTTATTTAATTTATTTCTTTTGCATCATTGTTTCCCTATTCTTTGATCGAGCTTAACCTATCATTCCATTTTGGAAAGTGACCTGGGCTCCGGCCCTGAAAAAGTGGCTCAAATCCCAAGGTTGTTGGCATAACACTAGAAATTTGGGTCTCTTGACGTTAGTAGGCAAGCTTGTGAGAGAAACTTTGGGTTTTTGGACACTGTCATGCCTATAGCATGGGAGAGGCTGAGGCTTAAGATGTCCAAAACATCAGTGGGACCTAAGAAAAGGATGTCTAAGTGGCTGACATGTCTCCTAAGGTTTTTGTTGTTGATATGGATAGGTTGGCTGATGTGTTCCATTGATTTCACTTCCTTAAGGTCACATACATGGAAAATTTTAGGGGCAAATTGTCACCCTTGGCGGAAATTAAGGGGTTTTATATTTTTATTGGGTGAATATTTTATATCATAGTACATTGTTACAAATCACCTCAAATTTATTTTATAAAAAAATTAGGTATGGATGTTAGCCCACCTTATTTTAAGGGAGAGAGTAAAGAAAGTAAATTTAGCCTAGGAGTTACAACCTTCGATTTGCCCTAATATTCAAGAATAGGTATTTATCATAGTTATTTCACCCTCCACATTCAGTGTAAAAAAAAAAAAAAATCTTTCATTTACCCATATGTCATGGTATTGGGGTTAATTTCGAGAAAATGACCTTATTTTTTGGAAGTCACAAAAGAATAATTCATTTTATTTAAAAATTCAAGTCTCTTATTTTCATGTTTATTTAAAGATTGAATAGTGTTCTTGCCATATTCCAAGTTTGCATCTATTTAGTCATAATCATAAAAAGAATAATGGAAAACATTTTTTTATATTTACTCCATAAGTCACCTAATATTTAGGTGTAAATAAATAAAAATATAAATAAACTGGAGTATGGTAAATAAATCAAACCTCTTTTTATATTTAGTCCATAACCCTCTTTCTATTTAAGAAGGCTCAAAAAAGAGGTTTTATTTAACTGAATCCTATGGGCCAAATACCATATTTATAAATGAGGTATGGTAAATTAATAAAAATATAAATAAATGAGAGGAATGGTAAATAAATAAAACATTTTTTATATATACACCAGAAGTCACATTATATTTAAGAACACTCAAAAAATGTGTTGTATTTAGGTGAAGCCTATGGGCCAAATACCACGGGCCAAATTATTATTAATGCCATGCAAAAAAACATTATTAACCCATTATTAACCCTAATATTAGTATTAATAAAAAAAAAGATGGCACATGGTATTGATCCATGGTATTCAAGTGGAATGTAGGTTATTTAAAGGGGGGAATTAAACCATCATAGATCCATCTTTACTCTAGATTTAGTAAGCCCCCGAAGGGATCAAATATCGTGATATGCAAAATATCGTGATCATGTGAGAATAGACTATTTAAAGGGGAAATTCTATCAACTTAGATCCATATCAACTCCGGGTATACCAAGTGCTGAGAGGGATAAATAGATTTCATCCCTCCAAGAGTGGTAGAAGTGGAGTTACTATGGACATAGGTTGGTTTTTATGATAATGAAGTTATTAAATAGACTTAGGAAATTATATTATAAAAACATCTTAAGGTGAATGGCTAAAGCCACATTTAGTCACTTCACAAAATTTAGTAAAAGATACCAATATCTCCATTAATATTGGTTTTTCTGATTTAACAAAAAAAAAAATCTAAACAGTGAAATCTTATCGCTCTTTCTGCATCACCCTCATAAAAGAGAGATAGTCAGTGCCCAAATTTCCCACCATTTTTCAAACATTCTCAATATGATATCTTCATGAAAAATTTAAGGTACTGATGTTGGATTAGTTGTTTGAAAAATATGATGGTTTGTACAATCTTTCATCTTCTCTGTTATTCTTAATTTGTCGTCATCATCTGTAGGGGTTGGACCAGTGTTTGAAAAATATGTTGGTTTGTACAACCTTTCATCTTCTCTATTTTTCTTAATTTGTCATAATGATATGTAGGGGTTGGGACAGTGCACCATATGGGTTGGGCTAGTGCACCATATTGTCCTAAAAGGCATAGATTGTGCACCAAAAAGGAAATTAATCCACATGTTACAACTTTGTTAAAAAATGCAAGATGTATGAAGGTAGTGAATTATGCTAATAAGCAATTT
>APFE030701617.1:0-13391 GCA_000404065.3 Pinus taeda
CGACCCTGGGAAATTGATGTACCAATTTACCCAAAACGGGGCCCACAATTTGGCGTTTCATCTTCTAAGGGTCGGTTTTGGAATGTGAAGGGTTTTCCATTGTTTCTCAACATAAATAGGCCTTCGAGCCTCATTGTAACACAGTTTTCAGAACAATTCAGAGACATGTAGCCGCACATCTCTTCTCAGAGATAAGCTACCATCGTCCTAGCTGGTTTATTTCTAATTCTGGTTGTAAGCATATTTCGGTATTTTCCATTAATGAAATGAAGTATTATTTCCGCTGCATCTTTGTGTATATGGTTATCTCTGTATTTTATTGCGTTCCTGTTTAAATCTGGATCAATTAGGGAGAGGTTCTCATGGGCCTCAAGGAGGACGTACTCCAGCACATCCAGGAATGCGATGTTTGCCAGAGGAACAAGGGAGAGATGAGCGATCCCGCGGGGTTATTGCAACCTCTTCCCATTCCAGAGGGGAAATGGGAGAGTATTTCGATGGAATTCATCACAGGGTTGCCCATGGTACAGGGCAAGGATTGCATCTTTGTCATCATTGACCAACTGACGAAGTACGCACACTTTTTTTCCATATCCGCACACTATACAGCAGCACAGGGGGCCGAGCTATTCTTTAGAGAGATCTTCAGGCTACATGGTCTTCCTAAGACCATCGTCAGTGATAGGGACAGTCGTTTCATGGGCGGGTTTTGGCAGGAACTTTTCCGGTTGGTGGGGACGGAGCTGACACCGAGTACCAGTTATCAACCACAGACGGATGGGCAGACAGAGATAGTTAACAAGTGGCTAGAGGGCTACTTGCGTAACTATGTCAATGGGCAGCAGTGAGCATGGTTGAGGTGGCTACATCTAGGGGAGTACTGCTACAATACTTCACATCAGATGTCCATTGGTATGTCACCGTTCTACACCTTATATGGGTATCATCCCTTATCTTTTGCTGACGTGATGTTTGGTGATAGCGAGGCTCCCAAAGCCAAGATTTGGATCCAAGAGAGTCAGGATATTCTCCGAGCTCTCAAGGATAACAAGGCTATAGCACAAAACCAGCAGCAGCTGTATGCCGACAGGGGTCGGGTGGAGAGACAGTTCGAGGTAGGGGACATGGTCTACCTACGACTACAGCCATACCGACAGCCGTCACTGAAGCAGAAGGGGGCTGAGAAGCTCAAGCCCTGCTTTTATGGGCCGAATAGGGTGATACACAGGGTTGGACAGATTGGGTATGAGTTGGAGCTGCCCCAAGGCAGCAAGATTCATAATGTTTTTCATGTATCATGCCTAAAAAAGGCATTGGGATAGCAAGTGACAGTGACAGATGAGCTACCACCCATGGATGACGAGGGGCATTTGGTATTGCAACCAGAGGCTATTATTGATACCAGAGAGAGGCAGCTGCGGAGCAGGACGGTCCAGGAATTCTTGGTGAGGTGGAAGAATTTGCCGGATGAGGATGCCACTTGGGAGAGTGAGAAGATCTTGTATCATCCATCACTTCAGTTGCTTGAGGACAAGCAACATTTTGCCGGGGGAGACTGTAATATTCCTAATTAGCTATGTCTAATTGGAATATTCGATTTTGTCCAGTTTTTGCCTTCTATAGTTATTTGTAAATAAAAAAAGTGAAGACGAGGGGCATAACTCACTTTAAGAATAAAAAGTCACTTCCTAGTAGCACAACGTTGTGACTTAAAGGGGAGTCAAGGGGGCCAAAGGGGGACGCAGAAATGGGGCCCACGCAGACACATGGGGGGATTGCACAGGAGGAAAGAAACTCGTGGCAAGAGGGGAATCACGCAGGAGGAGGTGAGCCTAGGGCTTGTGAGAGGCAGAGGCTATAAAATAGAGAGGAGCCCCCTCATTTTGGATCATTTAGTTATGTGCATTTTGAGCTAGTCGTTTCGACTTTTGAGCACGCTGGCTGTTTAGCTAGTCTGCAACGCTGTTTAGTGCATTGAGTGTCTTTGTTCGGAGATCTCACCCTTAGACCCGGGGGACTTCGAGTGCTTGCTTGGGCAAGGTATTTCTTTTGGCATTTCAACAGTAATTTTATCAGCATTCCAGCAGCAGTTCCAACAGCGTTTTGGAGGACTGCGAAGCACTGGGAGAGGGACGCTATTCTTTCTGGCAGTAGTGTTGGATTTGGGTTTTTACAGGAGGATTCATGTTGGGTGATTGAGCAGGGGAACAGCCCTTGCCTATTGGAGGATTTTTGGCAGAGTTTCAGGCAGATCTTAGAGGAGTTTCCTTCAGTGGTAGCGCAGAGCATTAGGAACTGCGTAGAACCCCATGGGGGTGATTTTCGGGGGTCGGCTATTCTAGGAGAGCTTTCTGGATTTTTCCGGGTTTCTTGAGTAGAGCCCGATTCCAAAATTTCAGCATTTTCAAAGGAGGGGAGCAGCCCCAAATCATTATTTGTTTCCTAGCAGCAGCAGCAGCAGCACAGCAGTTCTCCAGCGGCATCCACACAGAGAGGCCATTTCTTGTTATTTTGAGAGATTTTCTTCACTTGCCTTGTGCAAGTCGAGGTGCCATATGTTTGATCACCTCTTGTACTCATTTTACTGCTCAGTATAATAAAGTCGCTTAGCATTTCTCGCTGCATTTCTTGAGTATCTGCTTATAATCCCTGTTTATACTATTATATGCTATACCACTGTTATTTTGTCATTTTTGAGTTTTATATCATTTGCACGTATTTGGTTGGAGTTTTTGTTGGGGTTTGAGGAATATTCCAGGTTAGGGATATTACATACTTGTAAACCAAGAAAGTATGTTAGCTCACCAAGTAAAGACATTTCAAATTCTTGTTGCATGACAGAAGCAAACCTTTGACTCATGGATTCCTCATTGCTACCAAAGATGATGTCATCCACATAAACAATAACAATTAAAAGTTTACCATCGTCCACCTTTATATATAGGTTGCTATCTGCAGACCCCTTAGTGAAGCCTTGTTGTTGAAGATATTTGTCAAGGCAATAATACCATGCACGAGGGGCTTGTTTTAGCCCATATAATGCGTTCTTAAGTTTGCAAACAAGTTTTTCATCATTTCCTAGAATAAACCCTTCATGTTGTTCAATACAGACTTCTTCCTCTAGGTTTCCATTTAAAAATGTAGATTTAACATCCATTTGATAAACTTTGAAATGATGAAAGCTTGAAAAGGAAAGAAACATTCTTATGGCTTCAAGTCTGGCTACAGGTGCAAATGTTTCTTCAAAGTCTATTCCTTCTTGTTGAGCATAACCTTTGCAAACGAGTCTTGATTTATTTCTAATTACTTCTCCATTATTGTTCAATTTATTTTTGAATACTCATTTTGTCCCAATAACATTCTTATCATGAGGTCTAGGAACTAATTCCCAAGTGTGATTATTTTCTATTTGGTCAAGTTTTTCATGCATAGTTTTAAACCAACTTTCATCTTTGCTAGCTTGATTTACATTTTGTGTTTCATTTGTGGATAGTAAGGCTAGATGACTAGCAGTTCCAACAAGAGTTCTTCTAGTTTGTATTCCAGATTCCTTACCACCTAGAATATGAGATTCTGGATGGTTTTTTTAACATATCTTGATGGAGTCTTTTTGGAAGCTTCTGTATTGTCACTTCCTTCATCTGATGCTTCATTGATTCTTTCCTCCTCATTATTTTGGCTAGATGTAAGAGGATCTTCGACATCTATTGGTGCTTCCTTTTTGATACATGTGGATGCTTCATCAATCACAACACCAATGCATTCAACAATCTTTGTTAAGTCTTTTATTGTAACATTTATATCCTTTGCTTCTAAAAGAGTATCCAAGGAGAATTCTTTCATCAACTCTAGCTTCAAACTTTCCAAGTTTATCATTATTATTCTTTATGTAACACTTACTTCCAAAAACTCTGAAATGCTTAACAATTGAGGGTTTATCATACCAAATTTCATAAGGCATTTTATCATTGTTCACATGGATATGAGCTTTGATAAGAATATTTACCGTTGTATGTGCTGCTTCACCCCAAAAGGTACAAGGTGTCCCAAACCCATCAAGCATGGCACATGCCATTTGTTGAATTGTTCTATTCATTGTTTCTACTACTCCATTTTGTTGAGGAATCTTAGCTATAGAAAACTGCCTCTTGATGCCATGTTGTTGACAAAAGTCGAAAAAATCTTTTGATATGTATTCTCCTCCCTTGTTAGATCTGAGACATTTGATTTTCAAGTCTGACTAATTCTCTACTAAAGCTTTGAAGACTTTAAATTTATCAAATGCTTCATCTTTATACTTTAATAAACCAATCCAAAACATTCTAGTAAAATCATCAATAAATAAGATGAAATATTGTTCACCTCTAAGTAACATTTTCTTTACTGGCCCACACAATCAGTATGAATAAGTTCAAGAGGCCTACTTGCGGAACCTTCTTTGGTAGTGAATTGTACCCGGGTTTGCTTACCGAATTGACATGATTTGCGTATGGTATTTTCTAGTAGAGAGATGTTTGGCAAATCACGAACTGCTCCTAGCTTGCTTGACTTATGTTATAGGCTGAAGCTTAGATGTCCCAATATATTGTGCCATAAGCAACCTTCTTCTACTTTGCTTAAGTAATATTGTTCTAGACCACCTTCCAAGACATAGACATTACCTGGAGTTCTTATTCCTTTTATTATGATCTTTCTTGTATAGAAATTTCGAACCACACAATTCTTTGATCTGAAAACAACTTCATTCCCTTGGTCACACATTTGGCTGACACTTAACAAGTTATGCTTCAATCCATCAACAAATAAAACATTTCCAGCTTTAACCTTTTCTTTTAACATAACAGTTCGTTTTCCTTTGATAGTAGCAGGTGTATTGTTTCCAAAGGTTACGTTCTTTTCTTTCTTTGTTTCATTAAAAGACATAAACTTATATTTACCACCTTCATGTGTTTTGAGCATCCACTATCAATGTACCACAAATTTTCTTGATCCCCTGCATATAAAGCTAGACCACAGTTCTCAGATTCAATGGTTTTCTTCTTCCATACCTTAGATGTTGTTTCCATTTGCTTATCTTGAGATATTGATCATCTTTTTCTCCTGCATTCAGACTTCTTATGCCCAAAGTTATTGCAAAGGGAGCATTTAGTTTCATATTGAAGAGGAGAGAAGGCATTGTGATAGTATTTCTCATTCTTTTGTTTTCTTGCTTCCCTAGTCATGATAGTTTTGTAAGAAACACATTGAGCAGCCTTATGACCAACGACAAGAAAAACATTTTCCATCAGAGTAGAATCATCTGGGAGCATAGTACCTTCTAGTGTTGTTCTTTTGATTGAACAAAGAAGAGTTTACCTAGGAGGTATTTGGTCCTTTATTCTTTTGTTGTAGGATGGAGTGATGTTGATTGCTTCCTTTTACTACATTGAGATAGCTTCCTGTTTCTATAGAAGACTTTACAATGTTTGATGTTTCTTCACACTATCCAAGACCCGTCCTTATAAGAGGTGAGCGTTGAACTTTGATGATTTCATCCAAGGTTTCAGATCCTTTAGCAAATCTCAGATTAAGACTTTTTTCTTTCTCAAGTTCTTTCCTTAGACTAACTATTTCACATTCTAGCTTCTCATTATGCTCTTCTTTTTCTATAATTTGTTTCTTCAAAGTTTCTTTTGCTAATTTAGCTTCTTCCAAACAAATCTTAAGTTGAAATATTTCTTCAATAAAAAAATCCTTTTCTTTTAGGGCATCCATGAAATTATCATCAAACTCATCTTCAAATGCCATAAGTAATTGACAGTCTTCATCAAACTCATCTTCTTCATCACTATCATTATTGCATAGACAAGGAAATGGATCACATTTAGAAAAAAACCCATACCTGATGATGCTCCTTCGTTCTTGATCAATAGAAAGCGAGGTGCTTATGAATATCTACTTCCATTCACTATTTTTTTACATTTGAGTTGCTTTCTTCTTTTGCTTCTTTCCCATTGTCTTGAGGGATCTACTTCAAGCGATCAAGCTTCTGCCAAAGCACTTGGCTCTGATACCAATTGTTGGGAAAAACACTGAGAGCGGGGGGTGAATCAATTTTTTCAAATCATTAAACTTTTCAAATTCATATCCTGATTTTTGTACGTGACCTTACTGAAGGGAACCATCGTGCGTACGCAACTGTTATTAAGACAACTAGCATATATCCAATGAACTTACTTTTCAGTTAATTCATCTTCTGCTTATATTGAGCCAATGCATCAGTACTTCATTAAACATTAAATAGATAGTAACCATGTGCAGTAAGAACAAAATAAACCATCACACATAAGAAACACACATGAACACCAAAATTTAAGGTGGAAACCCAAAGTGGGAAAAAAACCACCTGCTACTATCGTCTTTGTCTTCTTTTAATATAAAGAAGAACTTTTACAATCTTGTATTGGCGCAGATTCATACCAATACGCAGGCACCCACCTGCAGAAGGCTACAACCTTCAATCGTTCTCCAACACCCACAAGAAGGGAGCTCCACCCCCGTGATCTCGTTTACCGACACCCACCGGAAGGGACCTCCAACCCAACCCCCTGATCTTATTTACAAGCTACCACAGGAAGGAAACTTCAACTCCCTCATTGAAAGCTCTAACCCTTAACACTTACGAGGACCAAGTTTCATAAATTTTCACACTAGATCCACCTGCTTCAAAACATCACAACTTGTAGGCCACATTTCATCAAATTTTTGTGAAAAATCCTACACTCAAAGGAACCCCTACTGCAGCAAATCTAAATCTACTTCACCTCCGTGGTTTTTAATATACATTAACCAAGTTATTCTTCTGAATACTGAAGCAAATTACTTCTGCAGCCTACACTAATTAAATTTTTGGTTTCATGAAACAGAAAACAGAGCAAAGAAGAAGATACATAGGACACACTTATTTTAGGAAACAATAGTCCCTAGAAAAACCCAATGTGAAAAAATCGGTGCAACAGTTCTGATGTTTATTATTATGCAGGAGAAATATCTGAATACAACTCTAAGATGCTCATATAGCAATCCTTTACAGAGAAAACACTCGCAGAAAATCTAAGTGAGATTTACCTCACTTCACCCGGCAGAATTTCGGTTGTTCTGGCACAAGACTAGCTAACACCAGCTATTTTTGCGTTGGATCTGTGTCAGCCCTACGTCACCTTCTTTGCCCTCTACGTCAGCTCTCTCGGCTGTTTCAGCCATTCCCAATAATTCCGGCAATTCCCAAAAGTTTTGGTTGTTGTGGTAGTTCTGGATTCTGCGTGACATGCAACTTTTCTGCATCAGCTCTCCCAGCTATTGCGTTGCCTCTGCGTTAGCTCTCCCGGCTATTCTGGTAGTTCTGGTTTCTACATGACAGGCAGCTTTTCTGTGTCAGCTCTTCTGGCTACTGCGCTGCCTCTCTGTAAGCTCTCTTAGCCTCTCTGTCAGTATTCTCTGAAAAGTCCTTCTGGATTCCCATTGCCCCTCTGCTGCAAGATCTCCCCAATCAATTTTCCTCCTGAGAACTTCTCACCTGAGAAAATCGATTTCCTCAATCACTCTGTGTGTGTTTCCAAATGAACCCCAAGCCTCCATTTTATACTTTTCCTATTGAGTCGTCAACGGCTGAGATGAAGTCTCTAATCAACGACTAAGATTAAAATATGACTTGATCTTCCTTCTAGATCATTCTCATCCATATTTTGATTAATACCCATTAATATTTTAATTTCCTTAAGTTTAGACTTAGGAACCCCATTAAAAATATTAATTATTTTAATAAAATACAATCTAGGTGGAATTTCACAAAACGGTTTCTGGGTTCTTTAGAACTCATGTGCCTTAGCCTCTCCACCAAATTTTCAAGGATAGAGCACTTTCGATCCTACCAAAAACTAACACTCCCTCTTAGCGAGGAAAGTGCTCTAGCAACAATATCCACCTATATGCTGTTGTGTTTTTGAGACACCTCCTTTTTGCATTGTTGCTGCCACCAACACTGTGTTGTTGCTACTATACTGCTGCCCATGACACTACCACTGACACAGCTACATCTATACTAAAGCTCCCTCTCAAACGCTGCATCTAGTATGTTGCTAGCACTGCCACTGCTAACACCGCATCCGTACTGCAACTCAGTTGCTGAGGGAAGCAACTAAAAAACATCCAAAATTAGTTGAACTTAACTGCGTTCAACATAATACAATGAATGTTGGAATCTAACTGCTGTTGATTTTGACCCTCTGGATCTTTTGCGCTGCTGCTGACTCCTGCATCGTGCCAACTGCACTGCTGCCAACCTTGCTCTGCGTTGATCAGTCGTTGGTCCCCAGCTACTGCATCTGTCCTCCAAACATTCCACTACATCATCTAACACAGTCCATCTTGCTACTGCTAAATCTTGGGCTCTCGTAGCAAGGAATTGATCCAAGAGGTAGACTCCTCCAGGATCTTGCCCACACGTAGTCCTCTTGACTACAGCACAATATCGCCCCATCTCCCTTCTAGAGATGCGTAGGCACTCATGGCAAACTCATCCTTGTCGACCTTTGTTAAAGCAGGCTTAGGATCATGTTTCTCATCCTTATCCTTTTTCTTCAAAACACACTGGTGTTGATTTGGGGTAGCATTGAATGTGCTCTAGCCACGAAAATTGGTGGAGAGGATAAAGCACATGAGATCTACAAGACCCATAAATGGTTTGGGCAAATTCTAACCGGTTCGGGAGATATTAAAATAACTAATATTTTTAATGGGATTCTTAAAGTCTAAACCTAGGAAAAATAAAATATTAATGGGTATTAATATAAAATTGAGTTAGAATGGTCCAAAAGTCATGCATCAAGCCAAATCTAATCTTAGCCATTGATTAGAGATTTAATCTCGGCCATTGATGGACCAACGAGAAAAGTATAAGAGGAGGCTTAAGGGTCACTTGGAAAACACACTGACAGAGATCAAGAACTCGATTTTCTAGGGCTGGGTTTGCTAAGGAAATTGAGTGAAGTGATTTGAGTTGCAGCTGAGGAGCAGTGAATACATAGCAGAGAGGCAGAGTTAGTACCAAGAGGATTAGCGCAGAAGCCGGGAGAGGTTGACGCAGAGCCAACTAGAGGCCATACAGAGGCAGCCAGAGGCCACACAGAGGCAGCCAGGAGCTGCGCAAAGCCAGAGAGGGCCAACGTGTGAGACGCAGAGGCTCCAGAGGGAAAGCAGGAGAAACGGAAGAAGGACCTCTCCAAGGTCAAGTGCTTCCACTATGGGGAACTGGGTCACTATGCAAACCAATGTCCAAGGAAAAAGAGAAGAGAGAGGCTTTTGAGACCAAGGCAGCGCTAGCAAGGGCGAAGAAAGAAGTGGAGACAGATGACGATTGTGCCATGAGTACTCATGCGCCACTTGAGAGGAAGTGGGAAGACATAGAGTTGTAGCCAAACGGACTACAGGCAATGAGGGACAAGATCCTCGAGGTACCCAACCTCTTGGATTATACCTGGATACGGGAGCCTCGAAGAGAAGTAGCAGGACTGGCGGATGTTGGTAGAGACGGATGCAGATGGAGCGACAAAGAGTGCTATAATGCAGGAATCTCGGGACAGTGTGAGGCAGCAGTGCGAGAGGCATGGAGTTGTTGCAGCAATGCAAAGGTTAGTAAAGGGAGCTTCAGCATCAGGAGTGTTTCTACCCTGACAGAGATGTCAGAGTTGGAAGGATCAATTACTTACTTCTCAGTAACTGAGTTGCAGTGCAATGGTTAGCAATGGAAGTGCTATGGGCAACACGATATAGCATCATGAGAGGGGATGTAGCGCAGATGCAGCAGTGGCAGGGCCATGGGCAGCAGCACGGATGCAGAGGAAGTTGTTGTATAGATGCAGCAGTGGTAGGGCCATGGGCAACAGTACAGGATGCAGCGGCATAGAGGATGTTGGGCGGGGAGGCCTAGCATCAGCACAGGGACCAATGCTGGATGATCAGGGTGATATTCAGTGAGGAGTATTACTAGAGCACATTCCTCGCTAAGAAGGAGTGTTGATTTGGGTTAGCATCGGATGTGCTCTAGCCACGAAAATTGGTGGAGAGGCTAAAGCACATGAGATCTCCAAGAGCCAGAAATGGTTTGGGCAGATTCTAACTGGTTCGGGAGATATTAGAATAATTTATATTTTTAATGGAGTTCCTAAGTCTAAACTTAGGGAAAATAAAATATTAATGGGTATTAATATAAAACTGGATTAGAATGGTCCAAAAGTCATGGATCAAGAAAAATCTAATCTTAGCCGTTGATTAGAGATTTAATCTCGGCAATTGATGGACCAACGAGAAAAGTATAAGAGGAGGCTTGACGGTCAGTTAGAGTACACACTAAGAGAGATCAAGAACTCGATTTTCTGGGGCAGGGTTTGCTGAGTAAATTAAGTGAAGTGATCTGAGTTGCAGCTGAGGAGCAGTGAATACATAGCAGAGAGGCAGAGTTAGTACTGGGAGGATCAGCGCAGATGCTGAGAGAGGTTGACGCAGAGCCAGCTAGAGGCCACGCAAAGGCAGCCAGGAGCTACCCAGAGCCAGAGGGGGCCAACGTGTGAGATGCAGAGGCTCCAGAGGCTGACACAGAGCCTTGAGAGGCTATTGCTGGGCCAAATAGGTTGACGCAGGCCCTAGAGGCAACGCTGGGAGATTTTCGTGGGATAGATTGGAGCTGGAGAGCTAGATAGGGTGGCGCAGTCCCTATCAAGGTGATGTAAAGCAGCAGAAGCTATATTTTTGTTGTGGGATCGTTCATATGTTGATTTAGCCAGAATATCTGTTTCCGATTGAGAGGTACTACTGTCGAGGGCATTCTCTGTTGGGTGAGCCATTTCTGGCACCCAGGTTGTATTTTGAAAACTGCATAACAATAAAACCCTCTGAATAGCTACACAAGTTTTCCCGCATTGGGTTTTTCCGGGGTTATTAGTCCAAAAACAACGGTGTCACTTGTGTGCTTGTTTACTTTCAGTTGATGATCTGTATATGTTGATATTGTACTTGTATTTATTTTCAATATTTACATGGTAAATAACTTGTTAAGTAATTGAACAAGTAGGAAGAAATAAATCAGATAGTACAGGAAGAATTTCTAACGGGTTAAACTTAGAAATTCCAACAACTGGGATGCATAGTGACCCATCTCCTCACAATTGAAACATTTCACCTTCGAAATGTTCTTCTTTCGCTTTGGCTTCTGTTGTCCCTTCGATGCTAAAGTTGCATTCTCCTCCCCCTCCTTCGTCTTTGTGCCACTCCCACTACTGCCACGGAGGTTGACCTTCACTAGGTCCCTACTTAACTCTTCCTGTTGAAAAGCTACCCACATCTCCTCCCATGAAGGTAGTTTTTCTCTGCCCAATATGCTTTGGATGAAAACTTGCCATTCATCCGAGCCTCCATTCAGAGTTATCCTCACCATCGCGATTGGTTGAGGAGTGGACCCCACTATAGCAAGTTGGTCTCTAGTGTCTTGAAGATGTTGAAGATAGAGGTTCACCCCTTCTCCTTTTTGCATCAAAGTCTGTTGCAACTTCTGTTCCAAATACATCTTTCGTTGTTCGGAAGAGCCTTCATACAGAGACAACAAGGCTTCCCACATCTCCTAGGTTGTATCCTTGCCCTGCAAGTGTGAGACCACATGATCTCGAACTCCATCAAGAATGAACCTCTTTGCCTTCCCCTACTCAGCCTTGTACTTCTTCTTTTGATCGTTGTCAGCAGGAACAGCTACAACACTTTTGACGTAGGCCTCCAGATCATATTCCTCTAGAACAGCTAAGATTCTGGTCTGCCATATGACATAGTTGGAGACTCTGTCCAACCTACCCTGATCTCTGAGTCCATGTGATGCCATCTCACCTGACTGTTGAACTGACTCCTCTAGTCAATGCTTAGCATTGCTTAGTTGCTTAGCAAGTGAGAAATTCGATCTTTTTGGAGGAAAGTTCTCTGAGAAGACAATTCCCCTTCTACGTGTCTTCGTTCTTGTCCAGTGGATTTCTACCCTGGCAAAAACTGCACCCTTCAAGCACTGTGCCGAGGCTCTATGTCACGCCCTCTACCTCTGCAAACTCACGAATTGGAAATCGTACCTCTTTGTCATCTCACTCAGAGAAAGATTTCCTCGGATCTGCTTCCCGGCAAGGACTGCGGAATCCCTTCAAGGGGATTCGAATTGCTGCCAAGTGCAGCTTTCGGCCTTACTGCTCAGCACTAGATCTGCTCTTCCTGTTTCAGAATCAACGCTATGATACCATGTGAAAATTCCTACACTCAAAGCAACCCCTACTACAGCAAATTTGAATCTACTTCACCTACTTGATTTTTAATATACATTAACCAAGTTATTCTTCTAAATACTTAAGAAAATTGCTTTCGCAACATACACTAATTAAATATTTGATCTAATGTAACAGAAAACAGAGCAAAGAACAAGATACATAGCATACGCTTATTTTGGACACAATAGTCCAAGGAAAAACCCAATGCGAGAAAACCGATGCAGCAATTTTGAGGGTTTATTGTTATGCAGGAGAAATATTTGAATACAACTCTAGGATGCTCATCTAGCAATCCTTTACAGAAAAAATACTGGCAGAAAATCTGAGTGAGCTTTAGCACACTTCACTTGGCAAAATTTTGGCTGATCTGGCACAATACTGGCTAACCCCAACTATTTCTACATTGGCTCTGCGTCAGTCCTGCATCACCTTCTCAGCCCTTTGTGTCATCTCTCCCGACTGTTCCGGCAATTCTCGACAGTTTCGGTTGTTCCGGCAGTTTTGGGTTCTGTGTGACAGGCAGCTTTTCTGCGTCAGCTCTCCCGGCTATAGCACTTCCTGTGTCAGCTCTCCTGGTTGTTCCGGTAGTTTTGGATTCTGCGTGACAGTTAGCTTTTCTACATCAACTCTCCCGAATATTGTGTTGCCTCTCTGTAAGCTCTCTTCGCCTCTATCATTATTCTCCAGAAAGTCCTTTTTCTGAATTCTCACTGCCCCTTTGCTGCAAGATCTCCCCAATCGATTTTCCTCCTGAGAACTTCTCGCCTCAGAAAATCTATTTCCTCAATCTCTCTGTGTGTGTTTCCAAATGAACCCCAAGCCTCCATTTTATACTTTTCTTGTTGAGTCTTCAACGACCAAGATTAAGTCTCTAATCAACGGCTAAGATTAAAATATGACTTGATCCGCCTTCCAGATCATTCTCATCCATATTTTGATTAATATCCATTAATATTTTAATTTCCGTAAGTTTAGACTTAGGAACCCCATTAAAAATATTCATTATTTTAATAAAATATAATTCAGGTGGAATTTCACCAAACGGTTTTTAGGTTCTTT
>APFE030701619.1:0-20245 GCA_000404065.3 Pinus taeda
AATATCCCTAGCTTATTTTGTAGAGCTTCCATGAGGAATTTTACATTGGTGTTTATATCCATGACTAGTTGTTCGAGCTGCGAAGACCTCACCTCTTTAGGATCACAAGGTTCATTTACAAATTAAACAACAATGATTAGGGTTTTACGATTTTCAACCCCACCGACCTAGATCCACAACAAATATCTATAAATACCCAAGTAAATTTTTCTCTGATACCATGAAGAGGTTTCCCCTTACACCAAAACCCATAGGTGTTGCTAAACTTTCCAAACTGGTAACTAGGATCTCCAGGGTGGAAATTATGGATTTCGTAGAGGTGCAATGATTCCTCCAATAGCCCCCTTCAAACACAGCTAAGGGAAATCAAACCTAGGTTGAGGCTCTGATACCAAATAATCCATAAACTTTCATGGATATTGTACTTGACGGTTCATCACATCATATCTAATAACAAAATATTAAAATGCAAAATTTCTACACTATTACAATTTTATTGAACTTTAAGATATGCAGAATTAATTGTAATTAGTGCATGCATGCGAATGGAAATTATGCAAAAAGGTAGAGAACAACAAAATAAGCTCACTCACACACATAATACAGAAGGTATACTCTCTAGGAAGCCATTTCGAGGGAAAACCTAGTTGGAAGGTGAGGTTGCTTCGCTCTCCTTCTCTGTTTGGAAATATGGCTGCAGGTACAAAGAAGTAATTCTTGTGGCTTGGGGGATGCTATATTTCACAAATGTTCTTTGTGTTCTCTACCTCTTATCTCTCTTGGCTATCTACGTTTTGATCGCTTTCCAAATATACATTTTATATTTTATTTTTTTTAAACGTTTATAAAACATCTAGGGGTGGTAAGGGTGGGAGGAGTTATCTTTCGCCTTGATGAACAAATAGAGACTCAATTTGCTTAGGTCGTGTTATGCAATTACTTGTCACACATCGTGTCTCATACTCTGAGCTATCAAACTTTGCCCAAAATGTCGTAAAGCAACAAAAATTGTCAATGAATTCACCATGAAAAACATTGATCAAAGCATCCCCGAAGAAAAGAAGAAGAAATGCCTTGGACATGAGTGGATATTATCACAGGAGATCAATGCCTCCCCACGTGATAATTCTAGCTATACCAAGTAATTCTAGACGAGTTTGTCAAAAAACCCTATTTGCAAGCCCAACGCTAATTTTAGCACGCGAAACTATGCTAGTACTCTTTGGTCTAACTAGTGACTAGTGCTGGCAGTGCAACTTTAGATAGGAAAATCCGCATTGATCCTCTTGAGGCACTTTCTCCAAAAATGGAGTAGAAGCTTCTCTTACTAGACGCCTCGAGAACGACAAGTTGGTTATTGTTGAATAAGGATATGGTCGAGTTGTCCCATTTTTAGTCCTTAATCCTACCTTTAGGGATCTTCCCCTTAAGATGTGGACCTTCTTCCCCCTTTTGTGGATCCCTATTTCCCTCTCCTTCCCTATAAATTTATTCCCTTACACCCTCAAATGGTTAGTTAGAATATATTGGTCATGATATTGCCAAATTGTGCCTAATTGCTGCTAATTTGTGAAGGAGAAAGGAGATCTTGAGAAGTCTTAGCTTGGACTTGGAAACCCATCTTGAAGGAGGTCTCCAACATCAAGGTAGTAGTTGTATGCTTCCATATTGTGTTTATTATTGATAAGATGCATGTTTACTTTTCGTAAGTGTATAAATGACTACTTGCCTAGTATGATACTCCTTCATATGTCATATGTTTTACATTAGAATTGATCTGAATTTAAACATGAATGTAACAAATTACAGACATAACCATGCATATAGAGATGCAACAAAAATAATACTTCATTTCATTCCTGTAAATACTGAAATATGCTTACAAACAGAAATGGAAATAAACTAGCTAGGGTGATGGTAGCTTATCTCTGAGAAGAGATGTGGTGGCTTCATGCCTATGGATTGTGTTAAAATGAGGCTTGAAGGCCTATTTATTTTTGAGAAACAACAAAAAACCCTAAACACCAAAAAACCTAACCCTAGGAGATGAAACCCCAAGTTGTGGGCCCCGTTTGGCTAAATCGGTACATCAACTTCTCGAGGTCATAACTTTCGCATACGATCTCCATTTGACACATACAATAGCTCGTTAGAAAAATCTATATGAGGACTACCACTTTGGGAGGAGAAACATTAGTATATGACCCATTTTTCTCCCGATTTTGCCAAAAAGTGTCGTTTAGGGCCTCAAAACAACTCGAGAAGTCGAGGACCCAAAAAACTACCAAATATAGTAAATTTTGCTACAAGTAAGGAAACTAAAAAACTGAAAGAGATAGTTGTGGGGATCCAAGTGGGATAGGTGGGTGGCCACCAACATCCACTTGGATCAAGAATGCATATGCTATGTTTTTCTTTTGTTGACTTTGTTTGATCTCTCTTACACGTATTCATTCGCAACAAAATAGTGAGGGTCGAGCTTGGAAGTGAGGAGATCGGGATCAAAATCGAAAATTGACCACATAGGAGTGAGGTAGGCCATCTTTCCTCTCTCACATCATTCTAATTTAAACTAGGATATTTTTTCATTTATTTGTTTCGGTTGTTACTAGATCCACTCATTGGACTAGAGGGATCACTTCTATCAGTAGAAGGGATTGCCTAGATAAAAAATTGGTGACTCTACAAGGGATCCTATAGCCCAACCATCCCTCTGTTTACATTTAGATTTATTGTTTAGTTTGGTGAACCATTGAATCATCCTTGATTTTGATTATGTTTCAATCTGCACTCTAATTATTCTGTGTTTTAGGGTATCTAGTCTAGGGTTTTGTTCAAACTTTGTTTGTTTCTCCTAAACTTTTCTCGCCCAACACCCTTTTTCTCAAACACAGTCGTGTTGACAACGCTGATTTTTCCCAGTACAATCGGATTGGAAACCTTGTCCTCCATTGTCTGCCTGCGCTGGAAACCTTGTCTTGCACTGTCTGTTAGCGCTGGTCTAGTTTCTCGTCCATCATGAATTTTCTTGTGTAAAGTAGTGTTACCAACATAGATTTTTCTATGCTAAGTAGCATTGATGAACTTGTCAACGCAGATTTCGCTATGTAAAGCAGTGTTGATCCTTAAAATTGGGAATTTTTAGGGTTTCTACTAAAAATCCTAGTGTGTCCTAATCTCTCAGGTCATCCTCCTGCTCTGTGAGCATTGAATTTTATTTGATTTGTGTTAGTTCCTTTGTGGTGTGCAAAAGTACCTCCCATTGTTTGAAGTGGTGAAAGTAAATTTTGGTTAAGTATTTGATTCTTTGAGTCAATTAAAATATTTTTTTATTGCTTGTATGAGTGGGAAAATAACTATTTTCCGTTGATTCAACAGTAGTAGTTATTTTTCATTAATAAAGAAATTGATTTTGCATTCATTTAGTTTTCATCTCATAACTTACTTTTCGTAAAATGCATTAGATGACATTGTATTGAAAAGTCATTTTTTGAGATTTATCATTGGAAATAGATTACATTGTTTAGTGATTGAAAACTAAAAGTGCATTGAGTGCATTCTCATTCATCGAAAAAAAATTGAAATCATTTTTCTTTTGGTGGTTGCATTTAGAAAATGAAAGTTAAAGATCTAGTTAGGAAAGATTTGTTTTCTGCATTCTTCGTTGTTGCATCATTGTTTGAATCTCTTCCCATACTAGATTAGCTTTCATTGAAACTGAAAATATCCTTTTCTCATGATAGTTGCATCATAGGTGTTCAAGTGACATCATTTTGAGCCTTAAAACCGAAACTTGATTGAAGATAAACTTAAAATTTACCTCAATTAACTTAAGGAGCATTTGGAACTTAACGCAAAAATTTAGAGGTCTAGGCTATAGACGTGTTTCGGCGTCATTAAACGTAGGACCTGTTGTTATTTTCCAGCGTTGTATCCCGAGGGTAAAATCTCGTTCCATGTACGGAAGTGTATAGGACTATTCTACAGTACTTTCGGGTATACCAGAGGTGCTCCACGCATAGTAAGTATATGGGAACGCTCTCATCGAACGGTTATGCATAAGACAACACTACCACAAACTGCGCTCCTGCATACTGTCGTGAATATTTTGGGAGTCCCATATAGGTTTCTATCCATCCATAGGTAACTGAGTCTGCCACCTTGTATACCATGATACACTGAACACAACATTAGGGGAGATTGGTTGTCATACATTAAGTCCTTGGTTCGACAAAGTGTAGCAGTTCATGGTTTCTTGGCAAGCCTTTATGCCTAGTTAACCCTTTTTTATTTATTTGTTGTTAATTTCTAAAATTAATTGACCACCGAATAATATCCTTCTTGTGGAAATATTCCTTAGTAGATATTAGGTTGAGACTAATGGCAATAGTTCTTGCATCTACCAACCAAGGAAACCCCTCTCATGGGAATCCTAGTCCTTTTCCTTCTTTTGGAAATGTTGGTGCTCCCTATATGGAAACATATCCCTTCCTGAATTCACCATTGGTTTGTTGGTTTGGTTATTTTTGACCCCTATGGTTCCGAATATCCAAACTTCTCCTCAACTGGGCTCTCCTCCACCTCAACCATATCAAACTCCAGTTAATTTTAAAATTGACACTTTTCCCTCCTCGCATGTTTTTTCTTCTTCCTCTTATTCTTCATCGTCTAGTGAAAATGTGCAAGTTAGTAACCAGATGGATAAGAAGAAGAAAAATAAGCAAAGGGGTAACCAAGTAGTTGATGCTACTGATGCATTTTATGTTGAGAAACCTTCCAATTGACCTCATAAAGTGAAATTCCCTTGCAAGCTTTAATAGGTTGACTACCTTCTTCAATATTGTCCTAGCATTCCCAAGGTATTAGAAGTGTGGTCCAAAGGTTCACGTCAACCTTTGTCATTACCCTCTATAGATAATGATGGTGATAAACCTTCACTTGGTGACAATAAAGCCTATTGGAAAAAGGGAAAAGTCAAATTTACCTGTTGGTTATGTGAAGGGAATCATCCTATTCACCTTTTTCCTTGTATGGATGAAGCCTTTAAAGCGTTGGATAACATTACCGCTTCTCAACCTCGTCTTCGGCCTAGTTATCAGAAGGTTTCCCTTGACCTTCCACTACTTGATCAAGTGATTCATGAGAACTCATCTCTAGTCAATCCCACTCTCTCTAAAAGTGAATCCCATGAGTCTATTTCTGACCAACCATTGGTCAAAAAATGGTTGACCCGGTTCCGATTTCATTTGATCGTTTCTATCATGTAAAGAGTGAAGTTTGTACCCCTAAAGTTCTTCCGGTTTCTTCAGATTCCAAAGAATTAGTGGGAAATCCTCTTGTTCCCATGGTACAAGGACCAATCCTCCCATTCTGAAAATACATGGGGGTGATCCTCCCATTCCTGTAACTCAATAGGGTAGTTATCCCATTCTGATGCCACCCTCTCCAAGTAGTTTAGTCACTTTCTTTGATTGTAGTCGACTATCACAATATCGTCTTCTTTCTTATGTGCCCTTTCAGATCACAGTACAAATTTATAATATACCTGCACCTAGCACACTCATAGATGAATGTGAATATGTTAGTATTCTTTCTTAAACTACTTGGCAAGCTTTAGGTTCTCCACATTTTGTGCCTGTTACCCAAAAAATGTTAGCTTTTAACAGAGGAACTAGTGAACTGTTAGGGATCCTTCCTAAGTTTCCTATTACTTTGGGAGGAAAATTCATCTACCTTGACATGATGGTAGTACAAGGCCCTTTGGACTTTAATTTAATCCTTTTCTGTGACTATGTTTATGTCGTGGGAGCTCTTATCTCTTCTCTCTTTCGTGTCATATGTTTCTCGCATGAAGGAAGAATTGTGGCCATCAATCAACTTTTGTTAGTTGGTCCTAATTTGAATCTCGATCAACCATCTCCCCCTAAATTTTCCTTGTATGCAAGTGGTATCACCACCGCCATAGGTTAATTATGTGGCCACTTGTTCCATGCCTGTGTCTATTGATGATCTAGTTAATGATATATTGCATCATGTAGTGGGAGCATTAGAGCCTGATCTTTCCATTAGATCCGTTGACATGAATCCCTTCCAGAGCATTGTTCTTCCATCTAATTAGAACCTCTTGGAATCCATGGCCTCTTATGGACTGTGATCAAGGTTCTCGGAGAAATGTTCTTTTATCTTGTGTCAAGCTCCTTAAAAAAAAATCAAGGTTCTCGGAGCAAAGTTCCTTGTCTTCTGTCAAGCTCCTTAAAAAATGAATCAAGGTTCTTGGAGCACAGTTACTTTTCTTGTGTCAAGCTCCCTAAAAAATGAAATAAGGTTTCATGATAATGGTTCTTTTCATGGGTTAAGCTTGTTTAAAAAATGAAACAACTCCCCTTCCAATTCGAGTGTTTGTTTAGATCTCGTAAATTCTGAGTTGAGTCTTTCACTTGATCTTGTATATGAACCTTTATTACATCCACCTATAGTAACGAGTAGTCTGAATGGATTGAAGCTTGGGAGGCATGTACCTCGAATTGAGTCATTATGCTAGGGGCATACAAATCAATATCGAGCATAGTTTCTACATGTTTCAAGCTTGTGTAAAAATGAAACGAATTTCAAGGAGAGTTTCCTATGTTTCAAGCTTGTGCAAAATTGAAACCATTTTCATCTTACCTCTCATGATTGTCATTTATATAAGCCTGTTTATGCCATATGAGCCATGTTTTTTCTCATTCCATCGTCACCATCTCTTTGGCTGATCATAGGCTTTCACTGAGTTGTTTTACCCTTGCCTGAGGAACATCGGCGATGAGTACTCTTATTAGCGAGGCTCTTAACCTTTACATGTTTTGAGTAGTTCCATCATGATTGGAACGAGTTGCTATCCTTTTATACCACTCCTTCCTCTAGGTGGAGTCCTCTTTTATCTCTTTTTAGACTCCAAAAATATAAAAATATTGTCGAATAGTTGTCTTTTTGAACTTGTAAAAGTAAATGAAAAGGCATGTACTAAGTATACGTTCAACCCTTTTCTGGACTGAGATAGACTATTGTGCAAAAATAAGAGTACCTTAGTCACATGTGTGTAAGATGTTCTCTTGAGTATTTTCTTCTACCTTTTCGGACTTAAGAGACTATCTACGAAAAGGGATATCTAAACAATGAACATGCAAGAACTATTGTCCTAATATTTAATACAAATTTGTCAACTCTCATAAGCCGCATGAGAGAGTTTGCCAAGGTTCATAATTATTACATCCCAACTATTATTGTAGGTATACTCTTTTAAAAAGACATCTAATACTTTAATTTATTTAAAAATCATATAAATTAATATAATACATGATGTCTCTTAGCTTCTTCCTACCGTGCATTGGAAGGAAGAGAGCTTTATTTTCCAATGTTCATGTCTTCTAACATTTGATGTACTATCTCCCCTTCCTTGAAATCTACTTGAACAAAGTTGGTTGATATCCTATGATTTGAAGCAACCGAGTGGTGTTAAGGTTAATGTAGATACTCCTTAAAATATTAATTATGCTTCCAAGACATCTATTTTATGTTTCATTGAAACCAAATTCATAATTATTTCATTTTGAGAGGTGCATTGATGTTCACTTTCATTAACCATAGAGGTCACCGAGAAAAGAGAGATTTTATTGCATTGAACAAACTCTTCATGTCTTTCAATCTCCTAAACTTCCTTGTAATCTATCAATCGTACACCCATAATAGAGGTGATTGAAAATGGCAAATTTGAATTCAAACTAGTACTAGACCATAGCAATAAATCCCTAGATCCAACACATGGGAAAGACCTCATACTCCAGAAACCAAACAACACTACCAAGGCACTAGAAGTCCAAATATTTCTGGAACCAATTCTAAAAATATCAATGTATTCAAAGCCCGATCAAACTAGAGATTAATATCACTTGAGTTCAGAAATCAAAGCATTGAGTGATGAGAGTTGAATACAAGTAAAACTTACAAAATTAGGGAAGAGCACCACAAAATAACTAAGGAGAAACTTTCAATAAAAAAGTGATGCAAAGAGACCACACTCTTAATTTTGAACTACAACATAATGGCAATACTTCATTAGCCCACCTTGCAACCGCTAAACCCCAATGGAGAATTCAATAAATATGATTGTGCTTAATTCAAGCATGTGAACGGGAGGGGGAGATTGTACTTTAAAACCCCATCTATGTGCTTCAGGGTTGATTTGGGTGATGTTAAAACATATGGTAATTAAAGGTGAGGGTACATGGTTTCATTTCATAACCTTGCGGACTTAATGGACTCAATAATGAAATTGTACCGGATTTTTCCACAACGTCCCTTGATTAAGAGATGTGGCTTTATTAGCTATTGCATAAACCGTAACTTCGATATTTTAGTTATTGTGTTAGCTATTATGGTTTATTACAATGGCTTGCATGGGGTTGACATCTCGTATGGATGTACAAAAAGTTTGCCCTTGTGTAATACTCAAATAATTCCATATATCATGTTTGCCTTGAAAAAACAAGTATCATTACTAAACACCTTGGAAATGTAAATGGAAATGGAGAAACACCTTGCCAACATTAACAAGAATGATGATTGGATATTGAGAAAAATTTGGCACCCTGTCATAACCCATATTAAAAACAAGGGCAACATTATTATTAAATAATACAATGTGCCTAATTAGCTGACCCGGATTTTAGTTTTGCATTGAGCATTGGTTCTTACCATTTATGATAGCTCGTTAACTCACTCTTAAGCCTAAATAACTTGTCTTGTAATAATGCGTTGAGCTACTAAAAATGAAATGTTGAGAAGGTTAAACATTAACACATGGTCTCCAAATTGCTCAAAAATAAAAACCATGTTCTTAACCCTTTATGGAACATAGGGGATGTTGATTATAAGAAAGCCTAATGATACACAAGTTTTCCAAAGGAAAAGTATATTGAATATAAAATTTCCTTCTTTATCACTGACCCTTACAATAGACAACACTAGGGGTAAGTGCTCACTGATTTTGGTAAGTTAGATATTTCACGGTCATGGTCGTTAAGCTAAAAAAGAACTCAATGTTGAACGCTCAATTGTCAAAGAAATGGAGTAGTAAGGTTGCATACTAAAACATTAGATAGTAGTTACTCTCTCCTTTAAACTTTGGGCCATTATTATGGTGATACCAAATAATGATGAAACCTTTTTAGGCAAATTATCCATGATTATCGATGATTTGTCCAAGGCATAAATCCTAGGGTTTGGATAAGAATATAAACCCAAATAGTGATGATATTAAATACCATTTAAATATTCAACATCACTTAACTCAATGTTGATAACTTAGGACAATGACCTATAGTTAATACAATTATCATTTATTGCTTTTTAAGTATTATCATAAATTATGTGTAGATGTATCCAATTTCAACCATGCTTCCCTTCTAAGATCAATTTTAAAAACTTTTGAAACTAAGAAGTCGTTTTGACATCTTGATTTTAGTAATATATATTTTTTAATTTAATCATTTTATGTAGTTTTTATATAACATTACCCAAACTATCTCCTACTCTATTACTTTTGCCTCAATAGAATTCAATTTTCAATTAGAGTGCTCTCAAAGAATGAAGTGTTGAATCAAGGACACAGATAAATGATGAGTTGAAATGCAAAGAAAAAATGCATAAATATAATGGAAGGAAAAAACATAAGCTTTATAAGTAACATGATAAGGAGAATGATAAAGGTGAAAGTCCATGGGCTGGAAATATAGAAGAGAAGTTGATTATTATAGAAATGGCGAGTGTGCAAGGAGGGTGGTGAAATAACGAAGTTAGTGCACGCTAAATAATATAGTGAGTTATCATGTCATTTCATAGTCGTGATAGAATGAGCGAGGGATTGGAATGACACGAACAACAACAAATCATTGGACCTGCAGGCCAAAGATATGTCGCACAACTCTTGTGGGCCTACGTCTCCTCCTTGGTCACATACCCCAAACATTGAGGTGTTCAATCTCCAAGTGGAAAATGTAGCCAAATTATAGATGTGAAAACCAACAAAATTTGTGAAAAAGTTGGAGATTCCAAAGGTGGAAGTCTTCGCCCTCGAGGCCAGATTGAGGGCCTTGTAGTTGGCTTAGGGGGATTGGTGGGTCAGTTCATGGGGATTTGGCCATCCCCAAGAACAGTAAGGACCTGGGTGGAAAATAATTAGATCCCACTAATCAAAGGGGAAATTTCCTCTTCCTTTTGTAGGAAAGGGTTCTTCACCTCCTTCAAAAGCAAGGAAAATCAAGACATGAATTTTCAAAGTGTTTGGGCTAGTTCTCTCTCCCACGTGCTAGACAAAGCTATGGTTTATGAAGAAGGGTTATCTCTAGTTCAATACTGGAAGAAAGAGGAGAAAAAGGCAAGTGAAGGTCACTAAGGGTTTCTCTCTAGCCCTAAGTCACAAGGAAAGGCAAGCAAAGGGAAGAAGGAGGCTCTAAGAGGAAGATCGAAGTTTTCAAGTGTGGTAACAGTTGTCGGGCAGAAAAAATTTTGGATCT
Organism: Pinus taeda; assembly: GCA_000404065.3. Lineage (NCBI taxonomy): Eukaryota > Viridiplantae > Streptophyta > Pinopsida > Pinales > Pinaceae > Pinus > Pinus taeda. Next base: position 10,554 of record APFE030701619.1, read on the forward strand.
GCGATAGGAGGTCGAAGATCTTGCAATAGGAGGCCGAGTTGGTGACTAATCTTGATCTTGGAGTGTATTAGTCTAAGTCACAAGGTCTTGGTATTCGTCAATTGAAGGATCTATAAGAAGAGAAGAGATTTAAGGGTGTTCCTCTCAAGAGGGTGGTTTTGGCACTCGCTTGCAGCGTATATACTGTGTCACTATTCTTATTGTTTTTGGTATTTTTTTGATGTATCTCACATTACAATCATAAGGAACAAAGCTAATAAGAAAAAAAAGGTAACACAAACAGTTATCAAGTTAAAGAGAATTAACATATTCATTTCCCTGTTGAATTCTCAACATGGTATCAGAGCTAAGGTTAGCTAAGGGCATCACGAAGATCTCCTCTACAATGAAGAAACTCATCAAGAAGTGTTCCAAGATAGAAAACTATCTCAAGGAAGGTATCAAGAAAGCGTGGGGTCTCTTACTTTCTTGAAAGAAAATATCAATCAAGGAAAAGGATGAAGGTATCTTCTTGACTCTCTGTGGCACATTCCAAGATGAAGACATTTGGGTAGTTGATAGTGGTGCATCAAGACATGTGACTAACCATTCCAAACAATTGAAGACCTTATCAAAAGGAAAATCCACTTATTCAGTGGAAAAGGGTATTGGAACGACCTCTATAAAGTTGGAGAATGGAAGCAACATCCACCTCAACAACATTCTATTTGTTCCAATTTTGCATAAGAACTTACTTTCCATTTCAATCTTAGAAGATAAGTGTGATAGGGCAACTCTCATTGATGGAAAGATTGTTGTATGGAGTAAAAAATCAAGTATAGAACAAGTTAAAGTCATTGGCAATCAAGAAGGAAGACTTTACAGACTAATATCTCCTTTGGCCCAAGCCCTAGTTCACATTGAATTTAGTTTGTGTGAACTCTCGCATAGAAGATTTGGTCTTCTACATTTCAAAATCCTTCCAACTCTAAGTTCCATAGTAGATGGAATACCTGAACTAAAAGAAGATTATGACAGAGTATGTAAGGGATGTGCATTGGGTAAGAATACCAAGAGACCATTTGGAAGCAGTGCTTCACGGTCAAAAGAAATCTTGGATCTTCTTCACTTTGATGTATGTGGCCCTATGACCCCCAAATATCCTGGAGGTCATCTACATTATGTCACATTTATAGATGATAATTCAAGAAAGACCTGGGTTTACTTAATGAAAACCAAGGACGAAGTATTTACAAAATTTCAAGAATTCAAAGTTGAAGTGGAGAACCTTACACAAAGAAGAATGAAGATTCTAATATCTGATAATGGATGAGAATATACATCCAAGGAGATTATAGCATTCTATAAGGAGTTTGGGATTAAGAAGTCGCTGATAGCCCCATATAATCCTGAGCAAAATGGAGTTGTAGAACAGAACAATCAATCCATTAAAGAAAATTGTAAAAGAAATGTTGCACGATCAAGATCTACCTAAGTTTCTGTTGCGAAAATCCCTGAAGACAATTGTTTACATTCAAAATCGAAGTCCCAACAGGTCCCTAGACAACAAAACTCTAGAATATGTGTTCACTAGAAGGAAGCCATCTGTGGATCATCTCTGAATCTTTGGTTGTCCTATATATATCCACATACCAAAGGACAGAAGAAAGAAGTTGGATCCATCAGGTATGAAGGGAACGTTTGTTGGGTATAACAACTCATCGAAAGCTTAGAGGAACTACATAAAATAAGGACATCACATAGAAGTCAGCTAAGATTTCATATTTGATGAAAACATAGCATTCAAGAAATCAAAGCAACTTTTCGTAGACTCTCGTGATGAAGAACTTCTGGTATTTGAGGAAGAAGTTGACAAGGGAGAAGAAGAATCACACCATGAAGAAGAAGGTCCGAGTGAACCTATTCAACCTATGGTCATCCTTGAAACAAGGAAAATACCTAATTGGTTAAATTCTACAATACTTGATGCAGAAGGTCATGGGGTAGTGAAAGGCTCATTTAGAGAAATAAAGAAACCCAAGAGATATTTTGGGTATGCTCCATACATGAAGAAACTAATAGAAGCAGAACCATCTTCTTTTGAAGAGGATGTTAATCATCAAGAATGGAAATATGCCATGAATGAAGAATGTCAATCTATAATGAAGAATGGAGTCTAGGAGATCGTACCTAGGGCCGAAGACAAATTTTTGGTAACTTCCAAATGGATCTATAATATCAAACATGCGGCTGATGGAAGTATAGATAAGGTAAGATTTATGGCTAGGGGCTTCTCTCAACTAGAAAGCATTAAATACGAAGAGACATTTGCTCCAACAACAAGATATACGATGATTCATTCATTAGTTCCTCTCGCAACACCAATGGAATAGAACATCCATCAAATGGATGTCAAGACTGCATTTTTGAATGGCACAATAGATGAACGTGTAATCATTCTTCTCTATGTAGATGATCTTATCTTGAATGGTGTAGAATATGGAATTGAAGAATGTAAGTAGCAACTAGCAGCAGAATTTTACATGAAGGATCTTGGGTCTTTGCATTACTATTTGGGACTAGAAATTTGGCAAGGCCCTCATGAAGTTTATTTTGGTCAAGCTAAGTACGTGATCAAGATGTTGAAAAGGTTTGGCATGATGGACTTCAAACCCTTGACCACACCTATGATTAGAAACTTAAAGAGACTAATGAGTTCTAAATCTAACCCTGTGGATCCTTCCATGTATAGACAACTAATTGGCTTACTGATGTACTTGGTGAATACTTGACCAATCATATGTTTTGCAGTAAATGTTCTCAGCCAATTCCAAGTGGAGCCGAAGCATGATCATTGGATAGCAACAAAACATATTTTGAGATATTTGCAAGGAACAATCCACTACTGCCTAAAGTTTGACAGAAGGAATGATGTCCACTTGATGGGATATATAGATTCCGATTGGAGAGGTAGTGAGAAGGATGGAAGGAGCACTACAGGAGGATGTTTCAGTTTGGGATCCTCCATGATCTCTTGGATGAGAAGAAAGCAAGACAAAGTTTCTTTGGGTAGTGCCGAGGCTGAATATGTTAAGTTGTGTGAAGTTGTTATCCAACCTGTTCAAAGGACTGGTGGACCCTACAGTCATATTTTGTGATAACACCAGTTGTATAAGTTTATGTGAAGGCCCAATATTTCATTGAATGACAAAGCATATAAACAACAACTATCACTATATTTGAGAGCTAGTGCAGAAGGGTGTGCTGCAGCTACAATATATCTCCACTAATGAGGAGGTAGCTAATATATTGAAAAAATCTCTTCTGAACAAGAACCTTGCGTAATTGAGAGACAAGATTAGCTTGGTTGATGTATCCTCCCTAATTGAGAGGAAAAGATAGACACAACATTCTTATCTTCACTTGGGAAGAAATAATGGACGATTGGGTAACCATCTGAAATTCAATACTCTTTCAGAATGTGGTAGGGGATTCAAGACAAGAGTAGTCATGGAACAATATTCTTTGAGGACTAGCTATCCAAGATAAGAATAGTCCAAAGAAGGTCATACTCAGTGAACACCCAAGGGGAGTATGTACCTTGAGATTCAATGATGATCATGTCTATAAATCATTGGTCTCGCTAGCATTGTGCTCTGGTCTTCTCGAGAGATACAACTATTATTCAAGGCCTTGCTATATGACAATGTTAGTTAACATGATGCTAGACAAATGGGCTATCAATCCGACTCTTTTTATGAGATCTCTTTAGATTGAGAATGACCATGTACCTCCTATGAATACCTCCCTAGTTAAGAGGGAGTGTTGAAAAATGTTTAACGTCTTCATAAGTATGAAATGTATTCTTGTAAATTAAAAAATGAAAAAGAAATTATTATTGGAGCATGGGTTTCATGCTCAAGTTATTTTATTTTATAGATCAACCACCCATTGAGTGCTTCTAGGGTTTGTGTTAGGGCTAAGAGTAATTTTCATATATTGATGACCCCAATGGGCGCATTGTATCTTGCAAAGAAAAATTATATTTTTCTTTAAAGTGTCTAAATACCCTCTAAGATCAAGTCAAGCTAGAAGTTCTCAAGACGACTTAATGGAACTCGTTCTCCAAAGAAACACTCACTCATCTCTCATTCTATGTGAAGAAGAGATCACATTAGAAGGATGGTGAAGAGATTAAAGAAAGTCAAAGTTTTTTGGCTAGTTCTCTCTCCCACGTGCTAGACAAAGCTAGGATTTTTGTACAATGGCTATCTCTAGTTAGATCTTGGAAGGAAGCGAAGAAAGCAGTCAAGTGAAGATCATTAAGGGTTTATCTCTAGTCCCAAGTCACAAGGAAAGGCAAGTGAAGGGAAGGAGACTCTACTAGGAAGATTGAAGTTTTCAAGTGTGGCAACTACAGTTGAAGCAGTTGTTGGGCAAACAAAATTTCTTATTTGTAGTAGGAGGTCAAAGTTCTTGCAACTTGAGGTCGAGTTGGTGACTGATCTTGATCTTGGAGGGTATTAGTCTAAGTCACAAGGTCTTGGTATCTGTCAATTGAAGGATCTATAAGGAGAGGATATTTAAGGTTTTCCCCTCAAGAGGAGGGGTTTTGGCCTTAGCTTGTAGCCTATATAATATGTCACTTATCTTATTATTTTTGGTATTTGCTTGATGTATCTCACATTACAATAATAAGGAACAAAGCTAATAAGAAAAAAATGGTAACACAAACAGTTATCAAGTTAAAGAGAATTAACATATTCATTGCCCTATTGAATTGTCAAAAGGGGTGAGGGGCCCAAACGTGCAAAACAATATTATAGGTTCTACACCTACCAGCTAGTATTGTAGTATTATCAAATTTTGTAGTAGCATCAAACCCATGTTTTAATAAGTCAATTTCTTTAATAATAAAATTTATTTTTCTTTCTTTCAATAAATACATTACCTTATGACTCAAATACACTTATGAAGAGCGACATTAGTTACATTCTTCAACACTCCCTCTTAAATAGGAAGTTATTCATAATTACATATATATAGAGGCACATAGAAGATCTCAAAATAACCTATGAAGAGTTCTAGCACACTTAGTGTTGGGGACGATATACCTGACCACTGTAATCTATCAGGGTGGAACTAAGATGGACTTAAGCTTTTTGCCATTCTAGGTACCATTAGGCTTACTAGTTAACCATCAACCCAGGTATCTAGGTGTGTATCCAAGGTCAGAGCTCCTTGACCAATGCCACCCTCCATGTTTGGGATATCGACATCAACACATAGCTCGCCATATGTCCTCCCAAACATCCACCATTAGGTGCGTCAACTCTCCCTATCAAACTATATCCATTTGTCCAAGCATGCTTCCAAAGTGTTCAACCTTCTATGGAGATATTTACCTGTACAAACACGAACACTAATCAATAATAAAATTTAAAAATATACATACAAGAAAATACAAACCTTTGGGGCCCTCAATCATTCTCATGCTACTTTCATCATCAAGTTATATATAATTTGTGGGAAGCTTTCTTCTTCTTTCATTTCTGCAACTACACCAAATACATCTTCAAATTTGTTTTTTTTTGCAACTTCATGAACATTTATTGATAACAATTTTTCTTACTTCAAATTATTCATTGTCATAATATGCCCTCCTGGGAGATATACCCTTTCTTCTATCCAAACTCCCTCTTAGTTTAGGGAGATCAACCACTTCCTTCTTTTATAACATCGGAGAACCTTTCATGGCTTATATTCCTTCTTAGGATATCAAGGTTATCTTGATCATGATCATTAACATAACTCCTCTCATCATGCTTATCAATATAGGTGTTTCTGCACCTCTATTTAGGCCAACTTGTCCAGTTTGAGGTTGACTTCATGAATGAGGCCTAATTGACCTATTTTACAATAAAATAAACTTCTTCTTTGTAAATAGAGACCAAGAAGGGTCTTTCAAAACATGCCATGGACAAGGACACTTGATATAAACCCTAGAAGCCTACAGTGGAGGCTTTACCTATAAATAATTGACCCATACATGAAACCCACACTTTAATAAGTCAATTTCTTTAATAATAATAATAATAAAATCTTTTTTTTTACAAATACATTACGTTATGACTTGAGTAAAATTATGAAGACCAACGCTAGTTACATTCTTCAAAATGATCCACTACATCCATTTCTCATAGCATCAGAGGCTTAATGAAGAAAACTTAAAATAGATGTCTATTTTGGAAGAAGTATTTGAAGAGGAGGTGGAATGAGCATTGTGTCATTGTCTCGAAGGAAGAACCTAACACTATGGTTTAGAAGACATCAATTGGTGATTGGTTTGATTGTCAATATGAGGCCTTCTCTCGTGACACTACTAGGGTCTCAAGGAGGTAGAAATGATACCCTATGTCCTCACTGATCTAGTATCATCTCTATCCATATACTACTTGGTTCCCCTAGATGGGAACACCATAAGAAAAGGAAGTGATCTGTTGTATGAGAGTTGGTCTAGGATGTGGATGTGGTTAGAGATTAAAGAGCGAGGATGAAGGGCCTCCTTACATGTATAGGGAGTAGGCATATCTAGTCTGAGCACCTTAAGACATTGCCAAGCCTGAAATGTTAATAGTGTTAGCAGTGGAACAATCCTTGAATCTTGTTGTAAACTAAGTAATGGAAGACAAAATAATGGATCTCATTCTCTTAGAGATGGAACAACTAGCAGATCCAATATGGTGATCCATCTCAAATTGTAGTCTATGAGAGCCAACTTTGAATTGACCCAAGGGTATTTGAAGAGCATGCATCTAATGGAAAAGTGTGAAATGGGGTCAAGTAATGAGTCCATCCCTCATAACCATGAAGTGCTCAACATAGAAGGACATCTTCCAAATGATCTATACAAATTGCTTGTAGATATTCTCTTGGATAATTATGATAATCTCCTATTAGGCCAAAATATGTGGCCAAGTGAAAACAATGAATATCTAAATGGAAGGTGTAAGTCCATTTTAATACCCTAGAAGATTTTGTAATACCCTAGAAGATTTAAAACCCCCATGTGCCAACACCAAGACCAAGCTAAAGAACTAGTTGTTGTAATGGACTATAATAAACAATAGGCCAAGTACTGATATCGGTCCCACACATTCATTGTATAAGCAGAGAGCTAAATGTGATGTAGAAGTGAGAGGAGTCCAAACATTGTTTGAAGGCAATAGGGGCAAGCACCAAATTCTACAAGGATGATGTGTTAAGGAACTGTTTGTTTGCATCTAATGATGCGAGCAAATGAGGATGATTTTTACTCTCTATTAACGAAAATAAAGATCTAATAAACCAAGTCCCCAAAACTTTTAATCGTATAGAATTGTGGGCCTAACAAGAGTGCAGTGAGTGACATCTTGGATGATATGTCTTGAAAATGGTTCTAGAAATGTTGCCTCTCAAGAAGGGCCAAGGAACCATAGCCATTGTTGACTTAGGGTTGAAGTGCATTCCATAAACTAAAGCGAGGTGATTAAAGGTGATCTTCTTCAATCCATCAAAGATAGTGGCCTTGTTTTTACCTAGGCTAACTGACAAAAGTTTGCCTAGAAAAGGGCATGATGGCTAACAATAAGGCTTTTGAGAAGTTAATTTCATTGAGTCTTTAGAACAACCACCTTGGAGATAGAACCAATAGCTTTCTGAAAGTCTAAAAACCAATAATAAACTTTCAAAAATCAACATCGTGCTTCCTTAATGATGACCCCAAGTGTGAGAATGTGATCAATAACCTAATGTTCAAGTCAAAATCCAATCTATCCTCTTACTTCCTCTCAAGCTCCCTAGGGTGCTTCAAATGGAGGATGATAGTAGAGATAGGAAAATTTGTAGCCAACCATGATAGTCCTATAGTTATTTGGATTCTTACTAGTGCCCAATTTGTGTATTGGATGAATACTATAATGTGAACAAGTTGACTAGGTGGTTGTCCAGGTGGTTGTTCATAGTGTGAAGACCCAAAGAAAGGAAGTACATCCAAACTTGGTTCAAGAAGGTGCTACAGAAAGAAATAATAGATACAAAGATCCAAGTTTGAACTCTAGGCTATGGCCTATGAAGAAAGATAAGAAGAGTGGTCTTTGCTAACATTTGAAAACAAGAAAAGGGGAGCATTACATTACAAAGGAAGAAAGGAATAGTGGCAAGAAACTTTATGATTGAAAATGGTTAGGTGAAATAGAATGTCAGTAGTTGAATACACTATGGTTAGGTGAAATAGAATGTCACTAGATGAATACACTATGCTTGCCAATTTAACATGTGATAGATAAAGAAAAAAGTCTTGAAAATCAAGATGGAGCAATGGGTGAAGATTATATGGTATGAAAAAGGAACTGTATAGAATGGAACCCACTAGGTTAGTAGTTTCTTGAATATGCTCTTTACAAAACTACATATATACATGCATACTTAGAATTTTTTAGAATCTACATTTTATATATTAGTTCTTACATGTGTCAACATAATAACACAATAAAATACCCAGAGGTACTTGTTGATAAACTACCAACTTTCCAAGTACCTCTAGTTTATAATTACCATTCACTATCAACCAAATCCAAGGCTCTCTCTCTCTCTCTATATATATATATATATGTAAGTAACTACAATTCACCATCCAACAAAGCCCAAAAGGGTGTATTTCTATATATATAGAGAGGGGAAGGACAAAAACATATTAACTGTTCAAAAATTACAAGCTTGAGCTTATATGATATGAAAGAGGAAACTTATAAAATGGAAACCCTAGGGGTTAGCAGTATCTTGAATATGCTATCTACAAATCTAACTATATACATGGATATATAGATTTCAGAATCTACATTTTATATATTAATTCTTACATGAGTAGAAATAATGACAATAAAATACCGATGGATACTTGTTGATAAAGTACCAACTTTCCTAGTATCTCCTATCTATAACTACTACTCACCATCCACCAAGGCCTAGAAAGATATGTAGAAAATCATTTTGACCGTCCAAAACAAAAATTCTTGAAGTTACAACCTTATACCATAAAGATATATGGTATGAAGAAAGAAATGTATAAAAGGAAAATGCCAAGATTAATATTATCTTAAATATGCTATCTACAAAACTACAAATCTACACCAATGCTAAGATTGGTTAAAATCTACATTTTATATATTAGTTATTACATATATAAAACATAATAACACACTAAAATACCCATTAGTACTTCTGGATAAAGTACCAACTACCATCCACCAAAGTCCAGGAGATATATAAAGAGATGACAAAAACATGTCAACTGTTTAAAACAAAAATTCTTTGAACTTACAAGCTCAAGTGTACCTAAAACCATCACAATTAGAAACAGCTGCCATATCAGCATACTTTGTTAGAAACATGTATAATTCATTATCTATGTAGAAGCCATCAAAAGTATATTTTATGATGCTAAGTCATCTTACTAATAAATTTGACCACCCTGCCAGAGGCATCTCAATATTCACGGACAAGATTAATAACTCAGACAAATATTTCAGTATATATCACTTGAAAATAAATGAATAATTCACAAGGTTTTCTTCTCTTGTGTTTTTCAAAAGTAATTAGGAACAAATTGCTATTGTGGTTATTAACAATACGATCCACAAGTAAGATCAATTGAGTATACATTCAGAATGCAA